>JBBPLZ010000068.1:0-10101 GCA_038090055.1 Hemileccinum hortonii | reverse complement strand
TAAGAAGGTCGTAGAAAATGTGGATGTCACCGGGGATACAGGAGCACATGACAATGTCGCAAGTGTATGTAGATGGGTTGACGCCTTCAAGTTCAGATAAACGGAAGAGAAACTGTGGAAGGCCCATCCTGGCTCGAGTTAGCCGATCGCCACCGTCTTCCAAAATGATGTTCAGCCACCCGTGAGCGCTTGAGCTCGCCCCGATGCCAGTGATCTGGTGGTGTCAGCATTACAAAACGAGATGATATCAATATCTACTTGTACGCTCCCCCTCGGTTGTCATTCGTGAGCGACAGTGTTCATTCCCAGGAGGCCGGTGACAGCTCCGAAGCAGTGAACGTGATTTCATTTTTCGGCCGTCGCCGGTGTGAGGTTACGGTGAAACTAAGGCTGAGGACGAAATCCAGAGGATTGTAAAAGGATGTCAGACATGCTAAATATGATGCCAGTGAGATCCTCACCAGCGATGCAACCAGCATGAGGTGCCGCTGAGACATTGTGAAACCACCTGCCTGTCATGGTGTACAGCACACGAAAAGGGCCAAGGTTTGAAGCGTGGTTCGCAGACCTCAGCGGGAGATGTACTAGTAAAGCTTACGCTCATGCGTATCATCTAGGAACGTAACACGAACCTCCCAGTTTGCATTCTTCTCTGTTTGTCATACAGAGGGGACGCTTCGACTCCAGCCTCCGCAACTCTCCGGACAAGGATGTAGTATTGCGGAATTCAAGGCACAGAAGTTGGGATATTTCAGGTGGCAAACCAAAACCTCAATGATCCTCGGGCTGGAGCTGGCCCGAGTAAATCCTTACTTAGCTGATGGACATCCGAGTCGGACGAAATCTACAAAAAAGAGTCAGACTCAGAGAATTGCAAGTGGCGGGGAAATATACAGCCTCCATGGAGAACTAGGAACGACTCGGACGTATACTGCTAGACTAGAACATCCTTGCCCGTAAACAGTCGTTGTTCGAAAAAAAAACGTTCAAATTTCGTTAAGATACACATTGTTTTAGCATCTGCATCTCGCTCACAAGTGAGATCAAACAAAATCTCAGACGATGATGACCCACACTGGAATTTCATCCATGGCGTTTGCCGGTCATCCCTACAAGAAAGATTTGTCACTGATATCACAATCCTCTGGCCCACATAGTTCCCCTTCGTCCAGCTCCTGCGTCATGACGGATGCGCGTTCCCCATTCTTTGCACCCGCGACGTCCCGGTTGATCGCAAACCGCGCCGCCGTTGCAGGGTCGAGCGTACCCTCGAGGGAGTCTACGATGAGGCGACCGATGTTTGGGAGAAACTGGAGGCAATGAGTGAGCAGGCCGGACATGGTATGTCCTCACTCTCCAAATCTCTCGGCGGTGGCTCGCCCTCGAAGGGTCTTACTCACTTTGAAAGCGTGTCCACTCCCGGACGTCGCGAGGAACAATGTCGGATGCTCTGGAAAAGGTCCGATGACCCAGTCGCCGTCGGGTGAGTCAGTGTACCTGTACGAGGGCTAGGAAATTAGCCTAGAACGCTAATAATGATAATAATAATAGTAATGGGGTAAAGAAATACACGAAACTCAGAAGATATAAAGCAAGAAGTAAATTGAAGAGCAGGGGGGTCTTCAACGATGCACATGTCATCATAAGATTCATAACCCAAACCAACCATAAGGGTACCCACGAATAATTTGACGGGCTAAGCCAAATCTATTGATCCGTCCATCGATCATGTGTCGCATTTACAAAGAGAAGCACCTCAGAACGGGAGACCTGATAAGAGCCGCGCCGACTCGGAAGGACCTTTCCCATCAGGGGCACACCTGTGCCGTTGGCCTCTGCTCAGCGATCGTTAGTCGTACATTGTACGCATTCATAAATACCCCAGTGGGAATGGCTGAGGGCTTCTAATTCGGATCCGCTGTAGTGTCTGAGTTCTCGACAGGTGAAAATACAGTTAAGCGAGCTTATTTCAATCAGAGCGATGATCACTTGACACCGTTTCGAGGCGTTTATAACGTCCACAGAAGGAAAATTATCGGCATGGTCCAGAATTATCTGATGTTCCATGTATCGTGACTGGCCTCCATTGAACTGAAACGAAGCGAAGCCCAACCTTCCAACGCAAAAGGAGAGATAGCTTGAAGGTCGGCTTTCCCGCATTTTTGCGCATCATTTCAATACAACCATGACCGTCATGGCGCATTTCCGGGCGGACCTTTAGAACCGCCATGGACGTCACATGGCCTGAAGCGAGTAACAAAGGAAACAAACTCAAAGGAAGAAGCCCCAAGCAAAGGGAGAAACGAAGACACACCAACACATCCGCGTGGCAGCCCACGGCCTCTCCGCCAGTTCGGGATACACTCTCCGAAGGTGCTCCCTTAATGCGAATAGTGCAGATCGCGGGACACGCAGGCCGTCTCCTGAATCAGGATGGCTCGTGATCGTTCGTGGAGTCGATATCCTTCGGGCTGGACCGTGACTACCATCGCCGATCTGCGAAGAGGGGATCATGTTGGTGTGTCCGGCCATGTGCATGGAAAGTTTGACGGCTCCATCTTCGGTAGGCTAACGGCGAGGCGAGTATAATAGGGGTGTTGATGTGGAAGGATATGATAAACAGACCACAATATGTTAGAACGGTATAAGCAGAAGGAAAATATGGGAAAGAGTTAAACTGATGGAACCAGTATAGTCAAGAATGGGAGGCAACAGGCCAGGTCTGAATCAGCCAAGTGAGCTGCATGATTAATTTGGTTGAACAAGGTAGTGGGCTCGACCAAATATGGCCCATGGCAAAAAATCGGCAAATGAAGAGAACTACCCCAATCCAAATGGATGAAAGCATGAATGGGTAGCAGGACGCAGACCGACCAAAAGGGCTAGCGACTTTGAACCCCCGTGGCAACAAATCGGCACCCACTGGCCCGCGCCGGGGGTGGTAAACAGAGGTCGAAGACGCCACTGTCAAACACATGATTCAATGCATGGTGCATGATGCGAATGCGTAAGAGATAAACTGGGCGAGGTGGGATGATACCCCCGGATCTGTTCCGTGCCCCCGGTTTTCCGTTGTATCAGAGCATTACCGCGTAACAAGATGAGGGTCCCTTGGACACCATCCTTATGAAGGGTTACTGCACAGACCCAGTTAAAGAACCCCAAGAGGTAAGTGCCACGGGAAGAGTGAACGGACCGACGAAACGATAAAGATGAAGACGACAACCGTGTTTTGAAAGAAAGAAAAGGGCTCACCGGGAAGGTGTAGAACCCACTGTCAAAGTCCAAGAGCACATGGACTCCTTTGTACCGCCGCTTCTCTTCTTCGCTGAGCTGTATCATCGCCACGGTCTGGCTGGCAAGTGGATCAGCACACGTCCACATCGACCAGGAACAACCGACTTACCCAGTTGCCAAGCATTTCGAGTCGAGCCCCAACTCAGGAAACGTCGATGCGGTCCACGCTCCAACGGTGAGTATAATCTTGTCGCCTTCGAAACAGGCACCACTCCGACACCTTACGCCCCTCGTCCGCCCGTTTTCATCTTTGACGAGGCCGGTAACTTCCTGATCCTCGATCACTCTACCGCCCACCGCCTTCACACGCAGGAGAAGGATCTCCATCGCCCGAGTTGCCTCTGCCCAACCACCCTCGGGATTGAAGTAGCCACTGTAATTCGTGAGCGAACCAATTTGGCGTGCATTCGAGTCCGAATTTGAGTGTGTCGGAGAAGCTGAGGAGTCGTTGGGAGGCTTTAAGGAAGCTAAAATTTTAGCCCGAACTGTCCTGGCATCTGGGAGGTGTTGGATGGGTGCCCCAAGTTGCCGATCGTTCTCCCTCAATACACCGTCAAAGTTTCCAACGCCAACGTTGAGCACGCCGCATCTAAGTCAAGTCATTGAGCGAGTACAAATCCAATCCAATCCAACATGTGACAAAAGAAAAATGCGAGAATGCAAAAAGACAAAACAAACAAAACAAACAAAGGACGTACTCGTGATAACAGTTCTTCCACATGGGCTGTTTCCATGCCTCCATCGCTTCCCTCGCCAGTTTGGTGTAAAATATGTCACTATAGCATGACCTAATGACTGTATCGAGATGGCGTTAGTGTCTTTGCCTTGTCGCATTCGGTCACCACCAAGTAGGGCAGCGCTGGGACGCACTTTTATTGATATCCGTGCTTGCGGCGTCTACTGCAGGTAACTCCTTCGCGCGATCGAGAATCGTCACATCTGTGTAACCACGCCCGAGAAGGTGGAAAGCCGCAGAAAGACCGAAGGTGCCAGCACCAACAATGACGATGCGCGATGTTGTCGAAAGCGAAGTTGTACTAGGCCGAGGGTAATTCTGGGAACCAGCAGAGGACATATTTCATGAAGTCCTCGCCAAGACAGAAGGGTATGGTGGCGTGCACCGGTGGGAGTCTGGGACGGTGATAAGTGGGATGTCGGACCATGTACCACTTGGACTGACTTATACCACAGGGAGCTTACTCGACTATTACTGTGATCATCTCGTGGTAAGTGACTATCATCCTTCTAGTATTCAGAATCTGAGCTTGTTTCCAAAGCATGCGTTCTTTTCTCAACTTCAATCAATTATCCTTACAACCTACACCAAGTTTGAATCATCCTTCTAGATGCTCCCATCCGAGTAGTATCCTGTCCGCACTCATGATCCACTGGTAACTAACCTACTGGCGATAGGTCTAAACACGAACAACCGCCGCTCTTCTCATCGATCACCATTCCAGATCTGACTGACAGGATCAGAAAATCGGAAAACCAGTACTGCGACGCGGGTGGAAGCTTCGGTGATGTTTTCCGGTGTCGGTTCGCAGGCGATGATGGGGTCAAGGAGGTCTGAGCGCCTGTTTTGAGCCCCAACTCGAACCACTCACAGTTCCATACCCACCATCTAGGTTGCCGTGAAGGCCTTTCGATTCAATTTCACGGTGAATGAACGCAATCACGACCAGAAAAAGGTGGCCCGAGTGCGTTGCTTTCACTTCCATTATCTACATGATCGGACTTCTTTGATCGTCTCTATACTTAGATGATACGCCGTGAGTTGGGCATCTGGAGTAGGCTCAGCCATCGAAATATCGTACCGTTTCTTGGTATTGCACATGGGTTTGGGAGACAAGGGAACACGTCCTTAGTATCACTCTGGATGCCACATGGTACACTGCATACATTTTTGGAAGCCCATGGTAACCGGCTCGCGGTTGCACATCGCGTACAATTGGCGAGTAGAATGATAAAACCTATCACGAAGCGTTACTCTCTGACTTGGGTTTGTAACAGCTCCTGGATATTGCCAACGGACTTCAGTACCGTAGGTTAAGCCATTCACGGAGTGCAGACAACATCACTCACTGAGCACAGTGCACTTATTTTCTATAGTCCATGGTGACCTCACAAGCGTATGTGGTGAGAAAGCCAAAACTTTGTCCTGCTAACTGAGGCACGGACAGAACAATGTGCTTCTCGATCACAACTACAATGCTTGTCTGACGGATTTCGGTTGCGCCTCCTTGGTAGGAAAGCTTCCTGAAGGATTCACTTACCTCCAGGCGTCTACTAGGAGACCTGGTACCCTGCGATGGGCTGCACCCGAACACTTCTCGACGGATGAAACGGGAGCGGAGCATACTATCAAAAGCGATATCTACTCGTTTGGAAACATGGCTCTTCTGGTACGCACTGAAAAGTTTCTTGGAGCGTGCCCAACTGTTTCATCAGGTCCTGTCTGGAAAATACCCGTGGTCCGAGGTCCGAGGAGACGCCGCTGTCATGCTGCAGCTGTCTCTGGGTCACAAGCCTGCTCGACCACTCGTCCCACCGATTGACGATCAGCATTGGGTGTTTATCAGACGGTGCTGGTCGGCGATTCCAGAGCGACCACTTGCCGAGGAACTGGTATCCTCCCTCCAGCGACAATTACTGGACACATTTCCACCTCCAGTGACCCTTCGTGACCTCCTCGACGCCCCAATATCATCGTCTAACGTACCAACTTATCTCAGAAACGATGATCTGGGCAATGTCATGCAGATACATGTAGACTCACCACCTGATCGGTCGCAGTCTCGTAACGCAACTGATTCGGGTGCTTCAGCATTACCTCCTGCCTCAGAAGACACCACACGTAGCGCGGACGTTCTGAGTTCCTCTCCTGATCACGTTCCTCGATCGCAGGCTCTCACTATTGACACCCAACACCTCTCGTCTCATCGCTATCAGGATTTAGTTATTGCATCATCGGATAGTTCGCGATGTGGGTGACATTAGTTGATCCGTTGCCCATCACTCCAAGTTTCTTTTGGCAGCTTCCAAATGGGTTCTTGGCACACTTTTGGGAAAAGGGACGTACGGACGTGTCTATCTCGCCCTCGATCAGTTCACTGGCGGGATGGTTGCTGTGAAGCAGGTCGAGAAAAGCAACAAGGACGCTCAAGATCTCGGTTTTGTGCCCCTGTTGAGGAAGGAGCAAAAGCTACTCCAAGGGCTGGATCATCCTAACATTGTGGCATACCTTGGATCCGAGGAGACTGTTACCCACCTGAGTATGTATGTCGTTTTCTGTTCGTTCGTTTGAGGAGTAGTATCACGCGTACAATGGCAGATGCATGGAATATGTCCCTGGCGACTCCATTTGGAGATGTTTGAGAGAGTATGGCAGGTTCAACGAGGAAGTGATCAAGTCTTTCACGACCCAAATCCTTGAAGGATTAGCGTATCTGCATGCCAATCGCATCATTCACAGAGTAAGGGAATCACCGTCTACGGCCATGGTCATTTGCCTGACCCCATCCCAATTCTTTAGAATATTGAAGCCAACAACATCCTCGTCGACTCATCCGGGGTCTGCAAAATCTCGGGATTCGGAAATGCTCAACGTGCCGACGACGACGGTGCTTCTTGGATACCGATGCGCGGTATCGTATTCTGGACTGCCCCTGAAATGATTGAGAGTCATAATGGAAGACGTTACGGTCCCAAGGTCGATATCTGGAGCGCAGGTTGTGTTTTGCTCGGGATGTGGGTTGGAGGATCGAAAGTGTGGGGTGATAAAGATGTGTTTGCATCAATGCTCACGGTGGGCCCGTTGTCGTGCCATTGGTTAACACGGATGCTCACCAAGAACGTTCAATTCAGCGTTACGGGGTGCAATCTGGATCTGGATTGGAATCAGGGATGATGGGACAGGCCACGCGCCAAGAACCGGGGACGTCTTTGTTACTTGCTTTGGGTGTGACTTTGTCGGACCTTGCTTGCGATTTTTGTGATCGGTGTTTTGCATTGTTCGTCGGTCCTTTTTTGTGGATTCCTGGGACGTAAACGCTAATATGCACATCATTTTCTGGGCTGCAGGGATCCAGAGGCACGTGCGAGCGCCGCCGAGCTCGTTCGACATCCCTACCTGACACCTGAGCCAGACTGGGTATTTACTGGTTTCGGATGATTGTTACTGGTGTAGTACCTTGCTCTGTAGGATCCAATACACGGTACGCGCCCCTGTATATTCCGTGATGTCATCATACGTCACCAGTCACCGGTCAACCCATACCGTACTCTGATAAGCCAAGTGTGCCATGTCTTGTCCCACCACCATGTCTTGCGGTCAGTTGGAATTGTCTAGTACGCAAACAAAGTTGACATCACCTACCCCAGAGGATTATCACCGGAGCACCAACTTACTCTCTGATGGTGATGCTGAGATCGTGAAAGACGCAGATGAGGACGAGCTCCTCCGAGTCCCCGAAGACTATGGCGGACGCGGGTTCGGTCTCGCAGGGGGATACCCACCCTCACCCTCACTCGCAGGCGCAGGCGACGACGCCTACGCAGGATACGACCCCGGCATGGCAGGCTGCACCGGCGAACCGATGTCGTGTTCCATCCCAGGCATGCCCCACATGGGATGTGAGCACACCCATCCCCATCCTCAGCATTCTCGTTCCTCCTTCCTGTCCGCCTCCCAAAATCCTTCGCTTGCCCGCCTACTTGCACCGCCGGACGCCGCGCCAAAAACCGGCACGGTGTATATCAGCCGTGGCTATGAACGCGATGAGGACGAATACGGGACGTCGTCCCCGTCATCGCCCTCGTCTGCTTCTTCCACACCACCAACGCCAACCGGCGCAGGAAACGAACCCGCCGCCGCCGCGGATGAAACTGACCAACACGTCGACGCCGACCCAGAGCACCTAGTCACCAAACCGCCAATCGGTACGTGCATTGTCGGTCCGTACTCCTCTCCTCTCGTCGCCCTCCAAGCACGCTCGCGTTATTGGCGCTGAACTCCCTCTCCCCACAGGTCGTGTCGAACGACTGGCCGGTAAAGTGTTTCGCGATCCAGAGATTGAAGCACGAGGCATACGACACATGGTACGCTTCCATTTCTTCGTTTTCTTCCATCTTTCCATCTTGCTATCTTGTTTCTTTCTCTCTTTGTGGCGCGAGACACGGCACCCGTATTGATTCTCGGACTCTGGATCCAGACCGGCCAGGATTCTTTGATGCCGACGGGCTCCAGCATGACACGTGTCTAAACCATGATCATGACTCGGACGGACAATGTTTCTATCTCCATTCGGACGGTGGCCCCTATTTCTTGATTCTGAACGCTTATTGATGTCATCATAACTTCGTTCATACTATCCTGTAGTCCTGTTGTTCCAGAAATCTAGAATTACGTAACATGCTTGGTTCCATACTAGAAATCCATGGCAAAACAAACGCATGGTTGCCGTTCCCTCTTGGTTCACACAGTATTATGGAATCATCAAGATCAGAATGTCATGCCACAGGCACTTGGCGGTGAGCGATATGAACCCAAACTGTTCCAACTACTTTTGCCAGTGGGAAGCAATCGTGGGACATTGGAAAGTAATTCGAGATAAAGCGGTCTGAGTTATCGTGATGGTTGATTTGTGTCGCTTTATCGTTATCGAGTCCTTCATGGATGGCGAAGAGCGATCCCACGATGGAATGGATCTATCGTGGGGACCGCATGGCAGCGACAAAGCGCAGGTGGGATTCCGAAAGGACCGCATCTGACGAGCGACCTGCGGCATCTGACGAGCAGAGGAACCTCCTTCCATTCGTCCTACCCACACTGCGACCAATCTATCCGGGGTTGCGTCCCCGCCTAGCGGGCCACTACGTGGTTTGGCCAACTCCCTCGACAGGGCTTAAGATTGGTAGCTGGTACCTTAAAAGGTCTCGGGGTAGCGGTATCCCCCTGACGAGAGCCTTCGCTGGCTCGAAACCCCATGCCCAAACCCGCCTCCCTTATCTACCTCCATCTGTACTGTACATGGGCTATCCCATGGCCCGGCTCTGATCCTCGGACAGGAGCGACTCGGACCGACGGACAGGTGTGTGGAATTGACAACCAGAGCATCCTTCTTCGCACCCAAATCAAGCACCATGGCCCTACGGACCATGGTGCAGCCATCACTGCGTCATGTCAGTGCGTGCGCGGTCGCCAAGGTCCAGCATAAATCCAATTTAAAGGCCTGAAACGTTTGTATCAAGTTTAAACGTACGGGCCCCAGGGGTAACTTGTGGAAGTGTCTCAGATGCGGACCGCGACTCTCAAACTCGGGACGCGTAGACCGTTGAAACATGTTGGGTAGTGAGTTTTGTCAATGCCCGTCAGGATAAAATTCATAGCCTATCCGATCGGACCACGAGCACACGAGGCACCAGGTTGTCCTACTCCGAGTCGTACTCGGTTCCGGGTAGGGCGTTAACAGCATACTACCCAATGGGGGTCATCCCACAGCTGTCAGATCCCGCAATACAATCCAGAGGAAGATACACGGAAGTCATCTTTGGGAGCGACTTGAAGCGTCGCTATGAAAACTACGGAACAGATTTTTTTTTACTGAGCGGGGGGATTCGATAGTATATACAAATAACATAAAAACATATACATCCACCTAAAATGAATGTCTTCAACGCGTCCCGAAATATGCATCTGAGGAGTTGGCGCCAGTCAGCTTCCGACTCCACTCACACATCCACGCCCTCACACGCACGTGCCAACACCCGCGCCATCCGTCCATTCCTAATCGCCTCAACGAT
>JBBPLZ010000067.1:0-28939 GCA_038090055.1 Hemileccinum hortonii | reverse complement strand
TGGTCAGATGTGAAAATTATTATTTCATTTAAATAAATTATATTGACTGCGGCGACGTCGACATGTCCATCTCGAAGCGCGTTCGCATCTACACTCTCGAAGACCTCGCGCAACGCAAGTCTCGTCAGAGTTGCTGGGTGACGTTCAAGGGAAAGGTCTACGATGTCACCGCCTTTGTCTCTGATCATCCTGGAGGCGACGACCTCATCCTTGACAACGCCGGTGCGGATGTAGAAAACATCATGAAGGACAAGGATTCGCATGACCATTCGGAATCAGCGTACGAGATGTTGGAGGAGTACGTGATCGGTCGTTTGGGCACTGAAGAAACAACCATCAGTGACAGTACGTCCGTCCTTGTGCATGCTTCTCTACTACCTCGTCTTACGGTGCGTCAAGATTGGGAAGCAACCGACGACTTCCATCCGGAGGACACAGACTCGGCTGAGGACTTTGCAAAGACCCAATTTCTCAACCTCCGAGAACCGTTGCTTTGGCAAATGTGGAATGCCAACTTCAGGTTCGCTGGACTGCGGCGTTGTGTTGTCTCGTTTTAAACTCTTCTCTAGCAAGTCGTATTATCTGAAACAAGTTCATCAACCACGGCATTTGAAGGAGTCGGCACGTTTGTTTGGTCCCACCGTGCTCGAGGTGCGTTTACCGCGGTATCGCTAGCGAGCGACCCTTTTGACGGTGGAATCAGTTGTGCACACGCACGGTATGGTATGTGGTGCCCCTGCTCTGGCTGCCCATCGCAGCCAACCTCTTCCTGCGCTCGATGCTGCAATTCACCTTGCCAATACCCGTTTTCCGAGAGGATCCCCTATTTCCATTCTCCGCCTTGTCTATTTTGTCGATGGACGCTTTTGTGAAGACCTTGCTTTGTTTCTTTTTGGGAAAC
The DNA here is from genome assembly GCA_038090055.1 of Hemileccinum hortonii. Taxonomy (NCBI): domain Eukaryota; kingdom Fungi; phylum Basidiomycota; class Agaricomycetes; order Boletales; family Boletaceae; genus Hemileccinum; species Hemileccinum hortonii. The sequence continues at coordinate 28,038 of JBBPLZ010000067.1, read as the reverse complement.
TTTATTTGGACAATATTGGAGTATGGGATGCATCGTTTCCTCTTCCACATTGATGACCTCTTGCCCGATCATTCTGCTTTCTTGACTTTGCACTTTTTGCTTCATGGTATTCATCACTACATGCCAATGGACCGGTGAGTTGATCCGTTGATAGCAAATTTTCTTGCTCATTCTTTTCAGTTTGAGACTCGTCATGCCACCGATTTTGTTTAGTGTCCTGCAAGCGCCGTTCACGCGTCTTGGATACACACTATTTCCGCCTGCTGTCGCCAACGGTATCATCTCTGGCTCGTTCACGTTCTGTGGGTATTTTACACCCTACTTAGTTCCCGTTCTCATCAATTTTATAGATGTTCTGTATGATTGCATGCATTATGCGTGAGCATGTTCTCGTCCGTCATGGCTTCCATATTCATTCCTTGTTAGGTTGCATCACACCAGGCTCCCTGCATATATGCGGGAGATGAAAAAATACCACTTGGCTCATCACTACAAAAACTTTGAGCTCGGGTTCGGAGTCACCAGTACGTCTGACCGTCATGGCATCAAATCACTCTGACATGGGTACAGGCAAGATTTGGGACTATGTCTTCAACACTGTGATCCCGATGTAAGCTTTGGACCACCGAGACACCATCTTACTATAGCATATGGATGTTGCTTCGTTTGTCGGTTAGATTATGCTACATATACACTACCTCTAATTGAGTTCTTTCGTGGAAAGCTTGAGCTATGAGGCACAGCCACTGCTCATGAAAGTGTCCCAATGCCAGTCAGTATCAGTGTGGACGAAGCATCCTTGCTCAAGGCCTACAAACTAACTACACTCAACCCAACGTGAGCCTTTCATTGAAAGTATCAAACGGACTGTTGACATGCATAGCCGGTAGGAAGTGGGAGGAAGCGGATTATGAGTTTGAAGATCCTGACATCGTCACCTCGGTCGGTGACGGTGATCCGTTGGGTCTAGGTGCGACCGTCGAGTGCGCCCATTGCTCTATTGTCCCTTGACATCTAATTGACGATATCCAACTCTCAGTCTCAGAAGCATGGACGCCGAAACGAGTAGGCACTCGCGAGCTATCATGTCCTGAGTTGGGTCTGACGGACGCACAGGGGCTGCAGTCATGTTGAGTTCAAAGTCGTTCGACCCCAAGGCATTCCTGGCCACAGTCCATCCCAACGCGACGTACCAAGACCTGGGTGCCGGCATATCTCGTCTCCAGGCGTCCATCGACGCGCGGTCCGAACAGGTTCGGGTGCTCGTCGAGGACAACTTTGACCGTTTCGTCGCAGTAAAGGCATGCACGGATGGTACGTCTACGGATCCTATCTCTCATTTCAGAGCGTCGCTCACGAGAAGACAAGCTCTGTATGCTGAGATGCGGGAAGGTCTCTTGTCTGACGCTAGCGAGTATGCGTCGAAGCCGCTCACGGATCACTTGAAACGTAGGCCGGTTTCACGCTCGATTTTATTCATTGAACGAACGCGTGTTTTTTTTTTTCGTGCACAGGTTCTGCCGTCAAGGCTAACCAAGTGTTCCTTCCAGTCCTGGAAAACTCGGCCAAAGCTCAGAGATTGCGTACAACGCTTTCCGTGTTTGAACGCTCCAAGTTCTTTTTCAGTCTACCCGGGTCGCTCGCGGAATCTATCGAAGCGGTCAGCCAGTTCACTGATATGCGATGTGATGGAGGGTCGTGATCGGTGTTCTTTTCACAGGGCAAGTATGAAGCTGCTTTACGAACATACAACAAGGGCAAATTTCTACGGGATTCTCGGCAAGGTCAAATGACACCAGTCGAGTCCTCGGCCAATGGAAAGCCGGATAGTTCCATGTCCGATCAGAAACGAATACTGGATAAAGTCTGGGCCAATGTCGAAAAGGTCATGGCCGAGATGAAATCCCTTCTCTTGTCAAAACTACAAGAGCCGAGTCGGAGTGTCGAGGAGCAGGAGAAAACGATAGAGTTTGTCGTTTATTGTTTCTGAAACGCAGTCGTTTACTGATGGATTCAAAGGATTCTGTTGGAGTTGAATGCGTCGGAAGATCCGATATGGACTTATTTCGATAATCAACATACCCATATCATGAAGCAAATTAATACATCGTATCGATCTGGTATGGACGCCATCAAGGGTGGGTTGCGCTTGTCATTGAAAGGATGAGACTGAATTCCTCCTAGACATATTGAACCAGGTTTCTCCCGAAACAGGAGATCCGGATGGGCTCAACAATCTGCTGAAAGCTCAGTTACAAGTATGCCTTGCTTCACTTGAGACCAAACAACCAGAAGCAGCGATTGGTAGGTTCTAGCATAGGTTTCAGACTGATTGTGACTTATTGGACTCGCAGCTCAAGGTGGAGGTCATGAAGTTTGGGAGGTCATCTTTGAGATGATCAAGAACATGTCTGAGACGTTGATATCTTCGCTTCCTAATTTCTGGAAGATCGCTAGAAGCTTTATAGAAGGAAAGTTCAAGAGGGTATGTTCAACACTGGCTCGTGTGGATGACATACCTAATGCCCACAACCTCAGCCGTCCGGTTCACGACGAAGCGCTCAGCAGTGTAGCCAAATGGCGCTCGACATCGTGAAGATCTACGTTTCACTTTTGTCCGAGTTCTTTAGTCTTTCTGACACAGTTGTGATGCAAAGAAGTAGTAACGACCCCCCACCAAAACTACTTCCGACAAACTCGAATTCCTTGACCACTGCCCACTTTTTGATCAAGATCCTCATTGAAATCCAAGATTGCGCCAGCGAGCTGACGGGAATGGAGATTGTTCCTGAAGCCAGCTCAAGTCTTAGGAATTTGATGGAAAGTGCGCGATGGAAATTTGGGGACATCCTAGTCCGGGCCTGGCTGCGAGGTTGTCACGTTGAACTTTTTTCGCGTATGCTACTGATTACTATCGCCAATAGATGCAACTCTATTCCACCTCCTTGAGACCTGGACGCCATCAACGCCAGATCCTTCTGTGACGCAATTCATGTCTCTGCTTGACGTGTTTCAGAGACACCTGACTACTTCTGCAGTAAAAATCGCCGGGGGTATTGAGTTATCGTCGACTTCGTCATCATTCCGGACGATACAGCATGGCCAAACCACGCCTGCATTCACGATCAAGATTACAAAAGCATTTCTGGATGCAATTTACGCATTTTTGGATGGCCTAGTTCATCTGACTTCACCCGAGTGGTCCGTACCCCCAGAGACTTGTAGTCCGGGCCAACAACTGCTGTCGAGACCATTTGATTTGAATGATACAGTGAGCGCTGGTGTATCTAAGATTCTAACTGTCTAAGGGTTGATCAGGACACCAGACTCCTTCTGATGCTTTCCAACTTTGTGTACCTCTCGGGTACACTGATCCCAAACATGATCTCTCAGCTCGAAAGTGTATTTGGTGTGCCTAAAGAAGACGATCGTAATGTGTGTTTTTCCCGCTACCGTATGCCGAACAGGGTGACGACGATCCCGATCGTTTAGACTCTCGTCAAGGTGGTACAAACATTGGACAAGAGGTTGTTTGATTCGTACGTGAAGCCCAAGTGCGGCACGGTGACTAAGATACTGCGGGAAGGCATTCTGGACCGCGAAATGGACTGGTACGAGACACCTCAACCAACTGGTAAGCACAACGTATCTCAAATTGCTGATATGGGAGGATGTTGAATTTCGAACAGAAATCCGGCCCTATATGTACCGAGTATCGATGACGTTTGTAGAGATTCATGCACAAGTCAGTCGCGTGGCAGAAGGACTGCTCGACCGTGTTCTACACGCACTCGTCGAGGACGCCGCAGATGAAGCCTTGCGGTGTTGCCAGCAAGTCAAACGCTTCGGCATGGGTGGGATGTTGCGGGTAGGCATCGCCATGCGTTGGCGGGGAATTAGCTGAAGGCTCAAGTGCTCATTACCCACCGCAGGCGACCCTCGAAATTGAGTTCATGCATCAAACGCTGGCCCGTTACGTTTCGCCTGCGGCCACGAAGACGCTTTCGGAGTTGTACAACAGGATATCGATGGCGTATGCGCGACGCCCCGGGGACGAGAACCTGCAAGGGCACCTTGACCAAGTAAAGAAGATACTAGCTGAAAGTCGACGGGCGACGAGCATCGAGTTTATGTGCTTCAGGCAGCCAAAGGAAAGACACGGAACTAAAGCGGCTAGTGGAAAGTCAAAATCAAAAGGAGAAAGCACTCCGCGTTCTGCTGGACAAAAGCGGTCGGCCATTTAAGATTGTACGTTTACCCGTTGGTTTGATGCATATCATCTTACAATACTAGTCCCGGTACATAATACTATGGTCCGCGGACCATCCTTGTGTTTGATAGATGAATGAGCTTCCATTGCATCGCGACCAGTAGGATAACGCGTGTGCCTTGGACCAGCGCCACTTTCCCAACTTGAGACTAGTACTCTTGATAAGCACAAGTCACCTTGGGGCCGCACTGGCAGTTTTCGAGCGAATGCTGTCCCGGCTCGCTAGAGACTGACAGCCTCAGTGAGCATTGGAATCCCAGTCTGAAGATGTGCTAGGATAACAAGTTCGCGACTGCGCTAGAATCTCACTGGCACATCAACTTGCTTGACAACAATAGTTGTTACGATCCCCTCCCTAATGCCGTTGGCGGCTACAGATTTCGCACAATTAGGGACGCCCATCGATTTGACAGGATTACTGTATGCCTTGTTGATACAGTCGCTTCTTGCCCCTCGCCGGCTGGCGGAGCAATTGAGCGCCCAACCCAGGTACCGCCAATATTAGCCAACACATGTCCAGCACTCTCACCACACCTCTCACTTCCATCTCCTCCTTCTAATAATGACCACGGCAAGTGGCATCCAAGTGACATTCCCTCGCGATAATGAAAGGATTGGGGACCAGTGGGACTTGGCAGACCTTCGAGAACGCTGGGAAAAAGTTCCACCACCCAGGTAAGCTCGAGCGCTCGTCTGCAGTGTCCGCAGAGATAGTCATCGTCTGTGCAGATACCGCCACGCAGCACCGTCAGCACCATGGCCATGGATGGATTTCGACCAGGACGTCGCTGACGTCCCACCGCTAACGCCAGGTGCTCACGAACCATGGAGTAGATACCCTCAAAGTCATTTCGGAAATTGGACCCCAGACCAGGTCCACCGCTGCCGCATGTTGACGATTTGCAAAGACGAATATTCGTGTCAAATACATACAGTGGACGTGCTCAAGGATGGAACATTCGACAAGCCTGAGGAAGAGACGCGGGCCCGTCGGGTGCCTTCAGATCCTGTGTCGGCAAAGGAATTTTGGGATGACCTACATAGACCAGTGTGTGCCTTTTCTTCGCGCCATGGACGAGTCTGAGGCGTTCGATAGGTGGGAAATATTCGAGTACGAGCCATGTTCATCGAGAACATCACATTGAACGTGCTGCGGATACTGGGCGCAAGGTGTGTCGCCTGTAATCAGTGTACACAGTGTCCTCATGGCACCCAGATATGACATCGAACCATTTTTCTTTGCTTCTTCTGCAAATTGGATTCCGTCGCGATACCAAGAAAACCCACACCACGGAATAGGCGATCGTACGCGATGTCTGCTTGATAGCCTATCTGTACTTGGCTCACATAATCTAGATATTACCGTTGTTCTCCCGTTCATACGTACGGTCAACAATCAACGGGAGAGGGCCACCCCCACGCCATCAAACCCATCACAGCGCACATCAGAAAAAGGATTAGCACTACCGCCATTCACAGGTATCTGTCACATTTGTATTCAAGTCAATGACGGCTAACGTAGTTAGATACACAGCAGACCATTGATACACAAGCTCCGCTCATTCTGTCTGGTATGTATTGGTGTCTCAACGTGTTCTACATTCGCTGATTGATCATATTTAGACCAAAAAATCTTACTACAAGATTTACTCGCAATACACATGGTCCGCAATACGGAAACTAACACCATTATATCATACCACCATCATTCCGACCTTCAAAAGACGACAGCTAGACGCCTCAGGTCTCTTGTTCAAAGAACTGGTGATAGTGTGTATTGGTCGAAACTGTACGACAAGTCAAAGGATCCGACATTTGTATTCCTTGCTATCCTGTGGTACGCACTGTATGCGTGGGATGAGGCGCTCGAGGTGCTTTACGCACATCTGAGCGAGCGGCTCGTAAGACTTTGTTCCTTTGACATTTGTTTTCGCTCAGGTTGTTTTTGCAGGAAGCTACGAACACGAACACCACAACACACATCGGTCACACTCGAGAGTTGCACAAGCTGCAAGCCCACCTTTTATACTATCAACAACTCCTCCGCGACTTCCGCAAATCAGTCGAATTTGTGCGAGATACGCCCAACCCAGCCATGTACGACGATTCGATCACCGATTTTGAACGAGAGATTTCCAAGAAACTGTTGACGCAAGAATCGGGGAATTTGTTGGGCGAGATCGAGCGATTGGAAAGACAGAGGCAAATCCAGTCGGATCGGTTAAAAAATGCGATGGCGTTGGTTAGTTGATATTTTCTAGCCATGGGTTTTCCTAACAAATTGTAAACAAGGCCTTCTCGACCGTCAACATTGAGGATAGTAGAAACATGCAGGACTTGACCAAGGCAACTATGCGGGATGCTACCGCCATGAAACTAGTAAGCATGAATGTTATATACTTGCTGCTTCACGACACTTATCGGTGGTCACCAGATCTCGTACCTAACATTGATTTTCCTTCCTGCAAGTTATCTTTCTGTGAGTTGTCCGTGCTACCAAGTTCCGTCCATTACTCACGGCGAGGTCGACAGAGCGTGTTCGGAATGAATGTCGCAGAGATCAACCCCGATACCACCGTTAAGACCATGGCTGTCTATGTGGAGAGCACGATTATCCTGACGCTGATCACTACGTGGGTTGTGATTGCCCTGCATGATTACAGTTCCTTCCACCAAGGGAGAGAAACTCACATGGTGCATCGTATCGCGTGGCCGCTATTTTATGTCTACGAACTACTGCAAAAGATGATGGGAGCAGCAAGGTATCACATCAATACCGCCCGCGATCGTTTGTTGCACAGAATGTAGGACGCCGCGCAGTAATGAAGCTGTGCATATTATGGATGATATACATGAATTCGTTTGGATATGGATGCATTGCTATAAGTTGGTATCTTACACGGTTACGGACTTGTGTGGCACGATCTGGCCGTAGAGTTTTTTTTTTATCTTTGTTGCTGCCATGAAGATGGTGTTACATCGTGTTAGTACGACGGGTTGTTGGATCATGATACTATTTACTCGCTTTCCGGGATGTATGACTCGAGTCGGAGTATGTGTCACTGAGCTTGCCGCGTTCCACATTTTTGACTCCCGTTGTCGTAACTTGAGGCTTCATGATCATGCGCCCCTAGTAATTTCTTAGTATCTCTGGTTGTAACTCGGAAACTGACATGCTAGGTTAGCGTCGTGCGCGCTAGCCACGAATTGTTACTACGTTCGCTGCATCATTCATTTGGTGAGTCTGGCCCTTCCGAGTCGTTACGCAATTGACTCCATTCGTTGCTGCGGGTCTCCCATGGGACCGCCTCCCTTACCCCGGTGATTGACCGTGACATTGATGCCACCACCTATAGCAGGTTCCTCGCCAAATACCAATACCTCCTTTTCTGCGACTTTGTTGCGCAGGCATGTTATCCTCGAGCCAGCCCCCTGCCTATTCATACACTCAAACCACTCATCCATCTGGTTACAGTGAATGTCAACGTCCAACTATCGCCGGCAGTGTTGACTCGGAATGTGACTTCCCCCTTCTTGATCATTTAGTAACTCAAGTTCATATGACAAGTTATCGACGTTTTCTCCCAACAACTCAGTGATACAAGAACACCAACAGAACGTTCCATACTACACACACAAGGTCTTCTAACAATACGACGTAGTGAGCACACATGCTGTGTAAACGACACACCTCCAACGTACCTGACATATGGCTTCGACAGATCACTTTTTCTCGTTGCTCTTCGGAGCGCTGTTGTTTCCACCGGAGCTCTGAGCATTCTCACGGCGATCCGCAGCGCTCTGAGCACGCGCTTTGAAGTCCGCGTTGGTACCCGTCCGGTCCTGCACTGATCAACGACAAAGATCTATGTCCCCAATGTGTAACTCACTGCATGAGATTGGATGCGCGCCGCGGCATCCTTATCCATGGGAGTTTTATTTTGGGGCATGGGTATGATTTAGATGATCGAGGTTGTGGTGACTGGTACGAGGAAGGGTATGGAAGGGGTGGGAGAGGAGCGACCTTGGATTATATATCGTACAGTCGGACATCACCGATGGTACGGTATATCTTCCTGCGATCTCGTGCCGCCAATGATCAGCACTCGCCTAGACAGTCAAACGAAGCTGGAAAAGGCAGCGTAAAATCCGCCAACTCCCCGATGGGTATTGAAAGCAGACTATACGCGACCAAATCATGACAGTTCAGATGTGGCCAGTTCCTGTTTCGTACGTCGCAAGTGCTGGCATGACGGGTAGGTGAAATCCACGCTCGAGCCTGAATGTCAAGCTGAGAGTTGTTGGCATTAATCAGGTTCTCCCGGCCACCGCAACTTTTAGAATAGCGAAGCCCACCTAACGCCTGCTCCCTGGAACGGGCGCGTAACCTCGGCTCATTACTAAAAATTCTGGTAAGAGCGACGTTGAAGAAGGTTTACGAAATACATTTACCCTAGCCACAGTTTATCCCTTCAGGATTTGGCGTCGAACTCGCGATCGGGATCACGAAAGTGAACGACTTGTTTTGAGAAGACGAGAACGTTATGGGTTGAATTCAACGTCGCTTTTCCATTTACTGAACTTGTCGATTCTGAGGAGTGGTATGACAAGTACAACATCCAACCTTCCCGCACGGGTAACACTGCGGGTGAGAAGGCCAACAACGTACCCGGGAGGGATAAGGGTAGACCCCTGACCCGTTAATTGAGATCTGATGGTATTCCACATATGCAGTGTCCGCCATCAGCACAGGACGGGACCTGTAGTAGTACACCAACTTGAACGATAGACCAGTTATAGACTATCATCAAGCTCAACTTCGTCAGTCAAAAAAGGCATCAATCAAACTTGAAAGTGCAGACAGTGCATTAAAACCGTCCCAGTTTCTCTGGCAATAAGGCGGCCCTGGTGGCCAATGACATAATATGAACGATACGGCATTGCTCCCTGGCATTTTCTACGGATCGGTTTGTCGACAAATCTACTGGCACAAAGGTAGAGCGATAACGGATGGTGGTGCTCGTACGAGGCCCATAGCTGCGGAACAATATGAGAGGAAGAGAATCAGAACATCTTATCGCGCAACGCTGTGGTGGTTCCTGCAATCCTGCGCCCCGAACGAACACACGAAGTCATGTAACGGATAACTTAAAATTGAAGTAATTCGGGCACCATAATTTTCGCCAAAACTCACTAATCATGATCATGATACATGTCGAACGCAGATCGACTGAGGTATCCGTCTACAATCAAATTCTAATTCTGGATCAGAACCATCAGATGCGTCCATATCTTCATACCAATGGTTCCGAATGAGGAACAGAACATTAAGATGTTGATGTTATAATACCGCCAGTGAGCGTGAACTCTGAAACCGTGGGCGAGTGAGCTGGCTCCAAAAAAGACAATCAAGAAGCTCAATCGCATCGAAAAGAAAGGGTAATTACGAAGGCAAGCTGAGAATGCACCCGCCTCTAAAGAAGATATTTGTTTCTTGAGGACAGCAAGATGTTGAGGTAATGATGCGGCAAACTTGGAGCAGTTAGATATTGACTGTAAGTAGGAGCCGCCTCGAGAACCTGCAGTGGGGTGATCCGAAGTCTTCAGCCACATTGGACCCCCGCTAATACCATCAACTCTCGTCGTTCAAGCACTGTTCGTTTCAGGTGCATGACAAGGCCCAAAACACGGACTTCATCACCGGCAAGGCTGGGACTTGGTTCCTTCGGGAATTACAAAATCAAGTGAGTATAGAAACATGTCGTCGGAAGGATAATTTGAACTAGAGAAGTATTATGATGTAATGCCAGCGTTCTCCCGCCAGAACTCTTTAAGCAGCAATTCCCATCGGCAGAGCCATACTAATGCCGTGGGTGCTAATGCGGAGCAGCTCACACCCATGGTTAATTTTGTAGATGCGACATGTTTACTAAAGCCATCGATTTTATCCGCATGACACCTTGAAACCATCGCCACTATCTGCAGCTCGAGCCTGTCACAATCAGTCTAGGCGACTATATTATTCAAGCCGGGTTAAGCGCCCTGCTCGGTATTAATAGCAGTAATGCCAAGCACTGCTGCTCTTGCCCCCGCCGCATCAGTATTCTTTTTCAACCCATCTTTTTCACAATGACTACGGCAACCGGTATTCGGGTGACATTCCCTGACGATGACGGGGTGCATGTGGCCCAGTTGGACGTGTCGAACTTTAGAGAGGACCAAAAGGTTCCGCCACCAAGGTGAATCTGAACTTTTTTTTGTGGGTTCGAAAGATTGTATAGATTGTCTGTGTCAGATACCGTCATGCAGCACCGTCGGCACCATGGCCATGGATGGATTTTAACCACGACATTGCTGATGTGCCGCCACTTACGCCTGGCGCCCATGAACCGTGGGCTAGATACCCTCAAAGTCATTTTGGAAATTGGACACCAGACCAGGTCCACCGGTGCCGCATGTTGACGATCTGCAAAGACGAAAATGCATGTCAAATACACAAAGTGGATGTATTCAATGATGGAACATTTGACAAACCTGACGAGGCGTCAATCCGTCGAATACCATCCGATCCTGCGTCGGCATGGGATTTTTGGAACGATCTACAGAGACCAGTGAGTGTCTTGTTTACGCCATATAAGAGTCTGATGTATTCGACAGGTTGAAAATCTTCGACTGCGAGCATTCTTCATCGAAAACATCACCACGGATGTGCTGCGGATATTTGGCGCAAGGTGGGTTTCCTGTGACAAGCACATACTCCATCTTCATGGCACACAGATATAACATCGAGCCATTCTTCTTTGCATCGTCCGCAAACTGGATTCCGTCACGATATCAAGAAGACCCACACGACGGGGTAGGAGACCGTACGTGATCTACCCGAGGTCACCTGTGTCCTGCTTACGCTATCTAGACATCACTGTTGTTCTCCCGTTTATATGTATGGTCAACAATCAACTGGAGAGGACCGGCCCCACTCCATCAAATGGTTCAAACCCGACACAATACCCACCCGAGAAAGGGCCAGCACCTATCACAGGTATTTGCCGTATTCAAAACCAAGTTGTCAACGACTGACTCAACCTAGATACGAAGCAGACTATCGATACACAGGCTCCCCTCGTTTTATCCGGTATGTATTGGAGTTGCAGCGTATTCTAAATGCATGATTGGCAACTGTCCAGAACAAATAATCTTGCTGCAAGATTTACTCGCAATACACATGGTCCGTACTGCGGAAACGAATATCATCATATCATACCACCACCATTCCGACCTTCAAAAGACGACAGCTAGGCGCCTCAGGTCTCTTGTTCAGAGAACTGATGATAGTGTGTATTGGTCAAAACTGTATGCCAAATCAAGGGATCCGACATTTATATTCCTTGCTACCCTGTGGTATGCATTGTATGCGTGGGACGAAGCGCTTGAGGTACTTTACGTGCACTTGAGCGAGCAGCTCGTAAGTTATGATTCTTTCGAGATTTACCTGTACTCAGATAGTTCTTGCAGGAAGCGAATTCTGCCGCTACTACAATAAGTACTAGCCACACTCGAGAGTTGCACAAGCTGCAGGCTCACCTGTTATACTATCATCAACTCCTCCGCGACTTCCGTAAATCTGTCGAATTTGTGCGAAATACGCCCAACCCAGCCATGCACGACATTTCGATAACTGATTCTGAACGAAAGAATTCCGAACAGCTTTTGACAGTGGAATTGCAGAATCTGTTGGGTGAGATCGAGCGATTAGAAAAACAGAGGCAGATACAATTGGCCCGGTTACAAAACGCGATGGCGTTGGTTCGTCAATATTCTTCAGCCATCATAATGGACTTTCTTGACGGTCTTGTGAACAGGCCTTCTCGACCGTCAAAATTGAGGATGGCAAAATCATGCAAGAATTGACCCTGGCAACTATACGAGATTCTGCCGCTATGAAATTAGTGAGCGTCAACGTTTGTGGCCGCTGTCTTTTGATACTTACGGGCGGTCACCAGATCTCGTATCTGACGATGATATTCCTGCCTGGAACATTTGTTGCAGTGGGTTGTCCGTGCTATGTGCCAGTCTCTGCTCCATGACTTATGGTGAGGCTGACAGAGCGTGTTCGGAATGAACGTCGTAGAAATCAATCCTGCCATCAGGACGAACCCTTCCACCCCTGTTGAGACCTTAGCCTCCTATATCGAGAGCACGATTATCCTGACGCTGTTCACTACATGGATCGTAATTGCCCTGCAGCAGAACAGCTCTTTCCATTCAAGCGGATCGGGTGGATATCATATCGTGCAACGTATCGCGTGGCCGTTATTGTACGGCTATGACATGCTGAAAAGGATGAAGAAAACAGTCCAAGAATCGCTTCGCCGGCGGTCGTAATCGTCTGGTACGCGGATTGTATGATGGAAAGATTAACCTGTGTACGTAGGTGATCATGGTTTATCTGGATAGATGGATTATCATTGTGACTACGTATGCAAACTTGACATGTACTTGAAAGCTTCACTGTAGGCTTGATTTGGTGTTGACATGGTGTATAGAGATGCTAGGCTACTAGTATGGCCAACCATCGAGCCGAAAACGTTTGGGCACCGGAGTTTCGAGTTACCTGTGATCTCTTAGCTCACCCTATCTTCAAGGAATCAGGGGAACCAAATACGCACCGTTTCACTATAGTCACAACTTGAAGGAAACTATAGAGCCTCAGCGAACTGCTCTACCAATGGAACTTGAACAGGCCTGCTGCAGCCGGTAATCTCCGGGATTTTATCCGAGTCCAGGCTCGTTGCAGGCCTGGTGTTGCTCAGTACACCTGGCGAGCCACCCCTGAATCAGGCTCGTGAAGCCGTGATAGAGAAGTACCTGGGAGACATGCCGATAGAGGGGAATAGTGAGAATCCGCCTTGCTGTCACTGACATACATGTACATCACGACCTTGTTTACTTGAAGCCAGACAGAAAATAGGGAATAGTAGCCACATCGGCCACAGTACTACATATGCCAGAACTTCATACCCACAGCCCAGAATTATGAAGCTACAGAACAAGCTCGACCTAGGACCTTCGAGTGGCTTTTCTTCGCACATTTGGGACATTCCGCCCGCGCTCCCACACCATATGCTCAGGAGTCGCCGTACTGCCGAACTTCACCTGCGCATTCAGGTATTCTGTGTACGGCCTTTCTGTTTCGGGGATCTGTTGGATGTGGACGAGGTCTTGGAGAGTCCTCATAAGCGATGGATACTGGGCCAAGAATGCATATGTCACGCTTTCGACTCCCGCAGCATAAATGCGCAGACAGCGATCATCAATATCCCGCTCTGGAAATGTGACAGAGAACGACGACGGCTGACCAAGGTCAGCCAAGATGGCGATGTATGGAAGGGGCTCGGAATCGGGGATAGACAGGTTTGTGCTTTCGCCGCTCACATTTCTGTGTCGTCGGGTGATGGACCGTAAGGCATCTCTCGAATCCGTCGATTCTCGAGCCTTGTCGGAAATGAAAATCTGCGACATCCGTGATTTCGCCGACGCGTTTTCTGGGCCACCTTTGAAATAAATAGGTATCACCTTGTCGATCCGGGGTTGTTGGTGGCAGCACTGTACCGCACTGGTCCTATGCCAATGGCGTAGTGTCCACTCGTCCAAGCTATATGGTGGATCATCAGACTCCAAGTTAGCATATGCAATGAAATTCGCAAGACTGACATCAATTCGCTCCCTTCCCGTGATCCAGCGATGTTCGCGTCCATGCATACCCAGTGTGAGAAATTTACATATGCATTTTCGAACGATTTGCGTGCAAGCGATGCCTGCGTGTCCTCCTCGTCCCATATCTGCGGTCCAAAGATAAATTCGAGCCAATCGACGACCGGAATCATTTGACAGTCAGCAAGGTGCTCTTCCCATGTCGATGGCATATGAACGACCTTGTTCTTCGCCCGTGTGCGAATGAACAAATCCTTGGCCAGCAACCATAGTAATCGGCTAGCCAGTTCGCCACGTTGACCCATGTCGATCATGCCCGAGTTCACGGCCGCCAGCAGAGTACCCAATGCAGGTCCCAGCTTTTCCGGTTTCTTGTGTAGATCCATTGCAGCCACGCACGACAGGAGTGGTTCGGATGGATAACTTGTGAATCTCCAACTCCGATCCAAGGTGGTCGCGAGACAGATCCGAAGGTGGCTCGCCACGCCGTTCTCCAGATGCTCGACCGAGTCCGGATGTCCAAAAGTAACGTTCAAACCGAATCGCTGACCTAATACTGCGAGGACGTGGCTCGTTTTCTGTGGGTTGAAATCGTATCCCCCGCATAGCTTTGACGACGCTGTGTATAGTACCCTTTCAGGGAATGAAAGTGCAGTCTTGAGAGAATGCCATCTGTGCATAATTACCAGGTTAGTCACACCCCGAAACGAAGGAGGTGAAACATTACAAAGGTCTTCCATAGCCTGCGATGTGATCGATCTGGGAGACATCCTCGATGTGAATATCTCCGAGTCCCGATGCACTCTGGTCCCATCCCAGTTGAGTGTACGGTGGGAAAAGCTTCTCACCCATCATGGCAACACGGTCAGAATTGTCTGAAAGACGATAAGTCAGGTAATCAGAGTGAGGGGGAAATATTACAGACGTTTCTGATTAGGCGGCGAGAAATCGGCAACCTTGGAAGTCGTCGAGGCAAAGACCACCCAAACGGCATGATTCCGGTGATGTGAATACCCGTTTACAACTCTGCAGAAAACATCTGCGGGGCGATACTCTCCTTGACCATGGTGTACTACAGTGAGCGGGTGTGCTTCGTCGAGCGCGATCACCAACTTTGGCTTGTTGGAATCGTCAGCAAACACCCTCTCGAGGGAAGCAGCCATTTTTATGTAGGAAGTAAAGAGACGCGCAGTGAAATCGGGTGGATCAGAAGCGGTTGGTTCTGCGTCGGACCACATTATCAGCTAGAGTTTCTGTGATACGAGCTGAAATATTTACCAGAAATGGAGAGCTTCCCCAGCTTATCGACAGTTTTCTCAACGTCAATGACAGTGGCCGTATCAGGCATTTCGTTAATATCTGTCTTGGAAGAAGTCTCTGTCGTTGAAGCGGGACGCCGGTTAAGGGCGCGGACGAGATCAGCATGAGCCTGCAGAGATTTGTGAAATCAAACTTGGGATGCAGAATAATATATTCACCTTTTCGTATTTTTCAGCGATTGTTCTAAAGAAATCGTCCCTGGCAGTAAACCTGGGAGGGTCGCTCATATCGCACATCTGGCGGTCCCAATGCATGATACCCGCCTTAGCGTTTCGGGTGGGATGGCTCTTTGAGAGATGTTCATCGAGAGTTTCGAAGATGGCGGTGAAGAACGCGTAGCAGACGGTCCGGTACCCTGCCTCAGTAGGTGGGAATTCGGTCAAGATTTGTGATGGGATCGGATCGCGCGCAGGGAAACCTAGATTGTCGTTCTTTCCGCGCAGGTTCATGTAGATTACTATGACATCCTTTTTGCTCAACTAAGATCGGTTCAGTCACCAGATGCGTGCGAAACAAAGGTATTGATTTACCTCGGTTAACATTCTTGATTTTCCAGTGCCTGAGCTCTGGACGATGGAACAAAACTTGGCATAGTACCGGGGATTGTCCACGGTCTTGAATAGCTTTTCATTGTGTGTCAGGTATTCGTAGAAGCCATCAACGGCTGCGCCATGGTACTTCGCCTCAAATGACCCTGACAATTTTTGATGTAGATCTAGTAAAAGACAAATGACATTAGTCCGTGGTTGTGAACTCGGATACTAGTAACCGGTGTGGGAAGTAGTACTAACCCTGACTAATACCAATTACTGTTGTAGGTGTAGGGGTTTGTGGTTGCGGTGCTTTGAGAATGGCTGCCAACAAGTCGCGATTCGTTAATACATGATTACAGCCGCCCGGGGTCATGGGCACGCACCGAGGTTTCGAATCTCGCGGTAGGATTTGCGCTTCCAAGCAGAAGCGAGCATACTTCGCAACTCTCCATATGT
Source organism: Hemileccinum hortonii (assembly GCA_038090055.1). NCBI lineage: Eukaryota > Fungi > Basidiomycota > Agaricomycetes > Boletales > Boletaceae > Hemileccinum > Hemileccinum hortonii. Next base: position 11,748 of record JBBPLZ010000067.1, on the reverse strand, counting down.
GCTGAAAAGATTTTTTGCTTGCTGGAAACCACAGTACTTTGTGTCTAAGTCACCGTTGGCGTTTTCGATGATAACATTAAGCAGAAACGTATATTGCAAGCCGGAAGTTAGATCGGCGACGTCACCCAAATCATCTTCGGCGGCTTGCTCTACCGCCCTATCGAGCTCTCGATGGGTGGCATCGTCGAAACGATCTGGAAGACTTTCGAGGGGCATGTTGTTGTTCGACCTTGAAGCTTGAAGCCACTGCCTCCGGTGACGCGCCGCTTTTATATCGCCAACAACAATACATCCACAGCATTTGTGGTCCAAATTGGATCTTCCGCGATCCCATTGTTCACCAAAAGATCAAACAAATGTACCGAAACGACGCTGTCGTCTGTCATTCCACCTTTCCATGATAGGGATCTACATGCTTTACGTAAGCCAATCTTACCACCTCACACGACGCGTTTTGCAGGATTTGAGTCGGGTGAAAATGTCGTCCGAAACGTGTTAACCTGACTAAACTTAAAATTAAATACTGGGTTAACACGTTTTGGACGACATTTTCACCCGACTTAAATTCTGCAAAACGCGTCGTGTCAACAACTTGAAGTCCGAGTCAGCACACGCCGTCGTCGCTCCACGACACTCACAGACGACTCGTGCGGCAACATATCATCGACAGAAACAAAGATAGAAGTACGTAGAGAAATGCCTCTCTCTCCACAAATAAGGCGGAAGCGCGTGCAACACTTGGCCTGTACCGGGACCTCCACCAAGATCAAGACCGGTCAAGAGCAAAACACAGCCGTTGATACCCACACACCTCGACGACAGTGTATGTCAAGGGCGAGAACACGTTTGTGGTGTTGCTATTTTCGAAATCAGACGGTGAGTACCCTAACTTGAGTCTACAACATAACCCTCGCCGGACGTTTCTTATATATCATTTTTCGCAGAGATGGTGTCCGATTCGAAGATAGAATGTTCACTTCAGATAACGGGATGTATGGATTCCACTCTGTTCCAATTTGCGGATGGTAATGACAGCGAACAGTTTGACAACCGACTCCCCAATAGTGCGCGATGTACATCTGGAGACTATGGGGCGAGCTTTATCGAGCCGTGAGACATTTCTCGATATCCTCGTTGTGCATACGGTTGGCTGACTCGTTGCGTGTCATAATCCTGTCCCGCAACACTATTTTCAGTGGAAATGTCGAGGGTTTCCAAAAGAAGTTAACCGTGTTTTTGCAAGAACGCCTGGCATTATTTTGCATGCAGTGTCACAAAGGGAAAGTCTACCAGACATTGTGTTTTATGCCTTTTCCCTCGATATTCCCAGGCTATGACATCAGGATGGAGCAGAACGGTGTCAGCCATGGACGATCTGCCATTGCGGCACAGCCGTTTCAGATCACACTTTCCAGGACTCCTCTGGGAGATAAAATCTGTTACCTGCAAGTCCAAGAGAGATGGAAACCATCCATCAAGGATCCTGAACGCATCAAGAAGGACATGGAAACCGCCAAGAACCAGGCGCTAGAGCAGCATGAAAATCGTCTCTATCGTGCAAGAGTTCCAGCCCATGTGACAGAGGTCCACGAGTTTTCTCTCGTGTTCTGTGGGAAATCCTGTGTTATGGCCGTGCATACTTTACAGCGCTTTGCAAATCTCTGCGGAAAATGCATCGCAAAAAGTTCATCGGCTAAGGATTACCAAGGCAGGATCCCGAAGGTATTGTCACGCGTGTGATTTGTGTGACATGCAGTGAGTCGAGTCTCTTTGCTTGCACCATGTCGGCGACACCGGAGCCCGCTCAGGATGAAAAAGTCCACACATTCAATGTATCACTGACTGTTTACACTTTCCTCAAGAAGATTACTATGGGTGTTCGTAAAGTCGCCACTGCCCCGCGTGTTTGACTCGGACCGCTTTTCTCTCCTGTCGACAACTCTGATCAAACACCACGCAAGAATGTCTAGATTTGTGCGCCCCTCCAAGTATCGGTATATTAAAACCTCGCGGACCCATGCTCCTACCAGACAGCAGGAGACCCAGGTTGCATTTGCACGCAGTCTCACCGTGACTGGCGCAAATCTTGGCAGCGCCGTCGGGGGTGTGGCATCCTTGTTCATGCGCGGTCTTCAAGTTCCGCTGAGCTGTGCGCTCGATCCGACTTGGGCGATCAAACACGGCAACGATGGGGACAAGGACAAAGAGGCAACATGTGAGATCCATGCACGACGTCGTTGACTGAGTCTCTATCGCAGCTTTTTTCGACCGCTATCCATTCCATATCTGTCAAAGCCATGGCATCATTCTTCTGTATCGTAACGACTGTCCTAATGCGAGGATACTGTCACATCATACAGTTAAGAAGGGGCGAGGGTTCAGTCCAATATCAATCCTTATACGGATCTCGACGCTGACAAGTTCAAGTTGAAGGGGGTATCCTCGCCTTGCGCCGTGATCTGATGCAAAGACGACTCGTGGTCGTTCCGAAAATACTAGCGTGCCGAAATGGGCTTTTAAGTTGCAAGTCAGCAATATATACAAACGAGGCACGATACCCTAATTAACGGTGATGGCAAAACTAAAACGCATAGATCATGACGACATTGTACCCAAAGGCCCACTGGCACTGGCAGGCAACTCTGAACGCGACGGAACTGGACTTGGGCTAGCAGCACCATCCATCTCCCCGCCCGCGGGACCGTCCAAGTCCGCACGGACCTCGACCCCCCATGGTTGTGGTGCCAGTCAGGTTAAAAGCGATACTGCGATGCGCCTACCGAGGGCGTACAACAGTCCGATGGACTACACAGACGATTTTCCATCGTCAACGCGCGTCAGAAAGAACATCATCACTGCCCATCTGGTAGTCTTACATCAGCCGTCGCTCCAACCCCCCGCAGCAGAAGTCAATCAAAGGAGAGAAAACGACACTCGACCTGATAATGTTGACGGCGAATCTTGAAAGATGACCCGTCCGATGCCTTGTCGCGTCTACTTGGCCGGTAACCTGAAGTGCCTCCAAAACGTTATGAAGAAGATCACCACGTTGGTCGTCATTGTCGTCGTGCTACACCCCTGAGGTTTGCGCATGTGCCAAGCAAATGACAAGACAAAGCATGCCTGAAGAATGCATTCCCGGGATTGCTTCGCAGCAAGATACATGTCACCGTATATTTGTTTGTCGGGAATGAGAATCATGCACTGATAAACATGGACACCGTTTGACCGAGAATGAACATGACCATGATCATGAATACAATCCAACTTTGCAGGAACAGCATGTATACTATACGAGGCCAGTTTCTTTTTCAATGGTGCAAATCAAACAGCATTATCTGTCTCCCTCTGCATCTGCATCTGAGTCGCCACGATGCCACCCCCCTCTTGCACCATCTGCAAGTCCATTCCAGCAGTACCATTAACGAGGGATTGTGTCTCTAAAGGGGATACAATATATCAGTGACTCCGGTGAGATACACAAAGTCCTACTGCTTACTGGAGGTTGCCATCTTTCTCTCCCTTGCTGTGACTTGCCTCAGTCGCAGCTGGTACCACTGTGATACTGCATCGATTGCCCTGACACAGATTGCCTTGGATGCCAATGCATCAACCTTCATTTCAAACACTTCACCTCCCAGAACGGGGCCCAGTGCTGCATCGTATGCTGCCCAATCTAAATCGAGATGTAAGTGACTATTGTGCCTTTATAAATTTCAGTACAATCCCTACCAAGAGTAAATGGGTCCATTTGCTCCAGATCGAGGTCCTGATTCATTTCCTTCATGCGCCAGGCTTCGACATGGGCTGGGTCATGGTAGCCAACAACAAATTCGGTTGTTAGGTATACATCAAAATAATGGATCCTACTGTCCTCATCCAGTTGGTCCCCGAGCGCAATGCAGCCGAGGAGTAGCTGCTCCACCACTGTGTCCGTCAAGACAAGCATACATTCCAGAAATTTGATTCCACTTGGTGTAAGAACTGACTTTGATCCTAGATGGAGGACTTTATATACCCGGAAGAGCATATAATATTTCCAAAGAAAGCGTTTGAGGTGCTCGTAGTAGTGGGCAGGTATTTTTGTCTTGATGACTGACTTTGCTCCATGTTTGGATGCTTTCTCGAACACAACTGCCATGGGATCGCCAGGTGTATACTTTACAGTGTATGTCAACTGTGGGATGAACTGCAGTACTGCATCATAGTGCTTGTCTCCTGCAATGTCATGTGGATAGAAAAGATCAGACATGATGATGCTGTTGTGGGAAAGGAAGCGGGACGCCACTGGCACTGGCAGCACCAACGCGTCCTTCTCCCATTAACCATGGGAGTCAGGGATGAGCCAAGATACCTGCTGCAATCTGGATGGCTGGTTTCTTTTTCGACGGTGAAAATCAATCGGATATTAGCAGGGAAAAAAAACCTCCAGGTATACAATATGTACTCTGTAAACGCGACAAACCAACATGAATAACGCAGCTACCCATACATCCTCACAGCGGTATACGCGACGCCGACACTCAAAAGGATAACCATCGCCATCGTACCCGCGGCATATGTCACACATTCCCAAGGGAATGGCGCAGGTGTATGTGGCACCTCATTGGGGAAGTACTTTGCGCGAGTGCGCTGTTCTTGTTGCGCGATTACGATCGTGCGTTTGTCGTCAGGCGCGTACATGATGCCGTTGTCTCCCAGCATGACAAAGGAAGGGAAGTTTTGCTCATACCATTCCTCGATCTATGAGCCCACGAGTCAGTTCCCCGGAACGCCAAAAGTGAACGGCATCACCTTGCCACACATGACGGAGATCCTGAGGAAATTAGGATCCTGCGGTTTTGCCTTGTGATGTATCTTGCGCGCATACTCCCGAAATATAAGCGCGACTTCACGCGGATTTGTGGATCGCATGATCAACTGTCGAGGATGAACTCGTCAGTGCACACAACGAGAAAAGAGCTTCCCATACCTTGGCAGCTTCGGCTTTTCTGATCTTGATGTTGTGCTGGAACATCTCCGGGTTCATAAAGCAAAGGGCGAGCGTGGCCATGGCCATACAGGCAGGTATTGCGCAAAAGACAAAGACACTTTGGTTTTTGAGGAGCCGGAGGTAATCCAACGAGTCGCAGGTGTGACGAAGCGCATCTAGGATCATATCGCTTTGTGTCCATGTTGCGCGTTCCAAATTGTCAGCCTGGTACAGCTCCGGCAACTCATCAAAGCCATATTTGGCCCAGATTTCTCTCGGCCAAAAGAAACGACGCTCTTCCGCATCTTCCCGGAAATCACGGATAATGTTTGTTTTTTGCAGTAAAAGACCCATCGAGTTGGAGAGCCCGAGCTCTTCGCGGAGCCATGGGGCTTCTTTTCCAGAAGCTGACCAGATGGCCGTCAGGCCCTCGCCGACGAGCCCCGCGACGTAATGGCAATACAGGTCATACTCGGAAACGGTTGCAATGTATATTGAGCCGGTCGTAGCAGCCTTGTGGGCATAATCCGCCATTCCGACCTCCATCTTGGCACACACATCCAAAATAACGTCTCGGTACCTGTTTCACGTGGTTACCAAAGGAGAACACCATTTCGCTATCAATATGAGTACGTACTCTGGTTTGAGAAGGTTGACCTCTTCGACTATGGTGGCATATTCGAGCAAGAGTTGTCTGTCTTTCTCCTTGGGGCCGCTTTCGGTAAAATGCCAACCAGGTGTGACAGTCTTTTCGTGAAATGATCGTAAGAGAGGTTGTTTGACCTCGTCGGGTATGGTCATGTCATCCTCGATGGTATCTAGTCCACGGAGTACAAGATAGTAGATGCAAATCTGGCATACAAACACGTAAACGAGGGAAAAACTTTGGAAAGAATGGCAAGATACACACTGTGCGTGCAAGGTCGCCGTCGAGTTCCTTGATGACCGCAGCAAAGCTTCTGCTTGTCAAGTCCAAGAACTCCCAGCATCGACGCATGCTCTGTCTGTCCCATCCCGAAGTCGGGTGCTCCTGTTGCGCAGTAATATCCCGTTTCTGCTCGTGGAAGAGGTAGAATTGGACGAGCGTCCTGAACTCGCTGGGGTGGGTGAGCAACAAGCCCAGCATAGAAGCAATCTTTTCAATAGCCATCCTTGTTGTAAAGTTGGCCGCGTCGACAAAACGAAAGAACGAAGACGACAAACTTTATGCGTCGTACCATTTCCCTGGTCACCTGACCTGACGTTCATAGGCTTGTCGACTTTGGCTAATTTGCCTGTAGAACTTCTCAACCTTGTACTGTCAACGCGCTGTCCTGATGTCTCTGGGAGCCGTAGGAGTCATTTGGTATGTTCGCTTTGCTGTCCAACTCGTCTAGCTCATCTCGAGCCCTTCCAGGTGAGCCTTCCTGATCCCATCGCTCCGACAGTCTGCCAACTCGATCTGATGGCAGCTCCTTAGGCTGCTACTGGTGTCCTTGTCGATGCTCTCGACATTGCCGGTTAGGCGTTCAGTATTCCGGAGCTTGAGTCTTCATTCCATTCATTAGATGCTCGGGGAGTTTGTTCTGGAAGCATGGGAGGTGGTGGTAGAGGCTGTGGGGACTCGTCTTGGTTCATTGAGATGCCCTGACGATCTTCTTTAGCTTTCGCTCTCGCTTCCTCGAACCCACTCTCCCCACCTTGATCGACACATTCCGTCGCGTTATGGTGTCCTCAACATTTGCTCCTCGGCACCTTCCTACGACCTCCCTGCGGGCCAGCACGTCTGCGCTTCCATGCGCAATGCTCTCATCCTGTCATCAGCGGTCTTGCCTCCTGACTCGACCCCGGTCTCTTTGGACTCTATTGACTGGACGTGCGGCCAGTCCGTTGCACTGCAGGCTTCCTCTGCAGCATCTGGAAGGTCCCTGGAGTTCTCTGGTCAACGTGTGTCGTCACTGGGTCTCGCTCGTCACCTCAACACATTCCCTCGACACCCTGTCAACCCATGACTCAACTCCCGAGGCCCTCAAGGTGTGTTGGATTAACGAACTTCGGGCATTCGTCGCTGAGCACTGAACTTTCCCGTATGCGAGATCGGATCAGCCTGGTTGCTCCTACGAATACAACACAATTAGCCTAAGACAAAAGCCGCTTCCAATGAGCCTCGTCAGCTTCAGTCCCAGGATTCATGCTCCTCGCCGCATTTCGAATATCCTCTGACATCATCATCTTTGTTTTGTACACGTCTGGGAAAACGCGCGACCGGAGCAGCAAATTATAGAATGTTTCATCATCCGATGCCTTGATCACTTTGAACGTATCGTGCGATGCTTTTGCACACCAGACATCAAAGGTCGTATATTCATGGGCTTGAAATTTCGCTTTGGAGGCACCTTTCCTCGGCGGCTGTGTCCTTGGTGCACCGTCACACATGCCAAGGCAGACACCATGCAAATGATAGGGACGGGGTTTCCTTCGTGTAAAACTGAATATCGCAGTTCATCATATCAAAGAGATATTTGTCTTGAAATTTTCGTTGTTCTTGCTTTGAATAAACAATATTTGGCCCAGCCGCAAAACCTCGTCACGATTACTGATACGCTAATACGTAACTCGGGAGGTGCCAGCGTCGCACCTTCAGCTTGGCCTGAGATCACATTCACAGATTCGGAACTTGGGCGGAACTCAGGATTCTCCAGGATCAATCGCGCAGTAGGACCTTCAAGTTGAATGCGGTCCTTGCCGCTTGCACGTCGGACAAGAATCGCCAAATCATGTAGTGTCTGTGTTTTACAAGTTACAACTTTTGTGACGGCACGGAGTAGGTGCTTGGCAGTAATTCTCTCTCCAGGGCCTTTCTAATGTCGGGGTATCGATAATCGTTTCAATTCACCTGGCACTTGCCTAACTCGCACTGCGGTACTTACGGACGCCCATTGGTTCGACAGCTCATCGTTTCCCAGTGGAGTTCTTGGTGATTCCCAGACGGATTGCTGCAAACCCTACTCAATATGGCGATACTATTAGGAAAATCGTATCAAGTACCCCCAGCCCACCATTCTTCCCCATCCCTTCCTTCCAGCGATGACCGCAGCCATTCAGGTATCATTCTCCCCTGATGACGAGAGGAAATGGGACAAACCGAACCATCGAGAGTACCAAAAGATTTCACCCCCCAGGTGAATTCGAACGCTTTTTGTGGCTTCCTGGGGGATATCAGTCTTCTGCAGATACTGCCATGCAACACCAACAGCACCATGGCCATGGACGGATTTTAACCACAACCTCGTTGATATGCCACAGCCTACGCCTATGGTACACGAACCGTGGGGTAGATACCCTCGAAGTCACTTTGGAAATTGGACCCCAGACCGGGTGCATCGGTGTCGTATGTTGACGATTTGTAAAGACGATAACGAGTGTCAAGTACACAAAATGGACGTATTCAAGGATGGAACTTTCGACAAACAGGGAGACGCACAAGCCCGTCGGATACCTTCGGATCTTAGTTCAGCAAGGGACTTTTGGGACGATCTGCAGAAATCTGTGAGTGCCCCTTTTACACCGTGCCTCTGATATAGGTTTGACGTATTTGATAGCTTAAGAATATTCGAGTACGAGCCCTTTTCATTGAGAATATCACTACAAACGTGCTGCAGATGCTAGGCGCAAGGTGTGTTACCTGTAACCAGTGTATGTAGTACCCTCATGGCACCCAGATTCAACATCGAGCCATCTTTCTTTGCCTCTTCTGCGAGTTGGATTCCATCGCGATACCAAGAAGACCCACGCCATGGGGAAGGGGATCGTTCGTGATTTACTTGTTGCCATGTCTGTGTCTGCCTTACACAATCTAGACATCACCGTCGTCCTCCCATTTATACGCGCAGTCAATAATCAACGGGAGATGGACCAGACGCAGTATCCACTAGAAAAGGACCACCCTTGGTTAGATACGAAGCAACCAGTCGATACACAAGCTCCCCATATCCTGTCTGGTATGTATTGAAGTTGCAATGTATTCGATGTACGCTAAACGACTACCCAGGACAAAAAAACTTGCTGCAGGATCTACTCGCCATCCACATGGTCCGAAATACGAAAAATAACACTATCATATCATACCACCATCACCCCGATCTTCAAAAGACGACAGCCCAATACCTCCGGTCTCTTGTTCAGAGAACTGGTGATAGTGTGTATTGGTCGAAATTATATGCCAAGTCAAAAGATCCGACATTTGTATTCCTTGCTACCCTGTGGTACGCACAGTATGCGTGGGGCGAAGCACTCGAGGTGCTTCACATACACCTGAATGAGCAGCTCGTAAGATGCCATTCCTTCGATGTTTATCTGTGCTCAGATAGTTCTTGCAGGACGCTTCTAATATCACGATAAGCATTAGCTATACTCGGGATCTACACAAGTTGCAAGTCTACCTTCTATACTATCAACAGCTCCTCCGCGATTTCCGCAAATCTGTTGAATTTGTGCGAGATACGCCAAACCCGGCCATGCACGACGTTTCGATTTCCGAGTCCGACCGGGAAATTTCCAAGAAACTACTGGTACAGGAATCAGAGAATTTGTTAGCTGAGATCGAGCGATTAGAGAAACAAAGGCAGATGCAATCGGACCGGTTACAAAATGCAATGACACTGGTTCGTCCTTCGCGATGCTTTCAAGTCGTCGGATTTCATAACAGAATGCGAGCAGGCCATCTCAACACTCAACGATGCAGACAGCAGAAGTATGCACAACCTGACCATGGTGGCTATGCAGAATTCTACTGCCATAAAACTAGTGGGCATGAACGTTGACCGCTGCTTTTTGAATTCTCATCTGCGGTTATCAGGCCGAGTACCTGACCATGGTATTCCTTCCTGCAACCTTTTTTTCCGTGAGTTGTCTATGTTGCCTGCTCCTTGGCATGGGTTTATGTTGAGGCCGACAGAGCGTGTTCGGAATGAACCTGGAACTGCGAAACATCAAGTCCTTGGCCCCGTATCTCGAAAGTACGGTCATCCTGACGCTGTTCACTATATGGGTCATGGTGGCCCTGCAGGATTACAGTTGCTTCCATCCAGGTGGACGTCATTTCATACAACGGATCGCGTGGCCGATATTTTACGGATACATGCTACTGCAAAGGTCGCTGACAGCGGTCAAAGAATCGCTTCGCCGGTGGCATCGTCTGATGCACGGACCGTAGGTTGTCGTGCAGGAATCCCAGTGCGCATACATCGGATACATTCTCTATGTCCTTGAGGACTCGACTGCTTGGTTGATACGATACTTCTTGCCACCACTCATCACAATATTTACTTGCTTTTCTTGGCAGCAAACGTTACACGATGCAAACGAACACTAACTTTGTAAGACGTGAGTTTTTCATGCCATGCACCAGTCATTCCATGCACCATTCAAATGTGGGGTGAAGCGAAGCGGAATTTTCATTGCCAGTAAGTTTAAGATGATTGGACATTGACAGGTGTCGCTGGCACTGGCACCAAGAATCCCGCAATGGATCGATTTCGGCCGCCTAATGCATCGCAATGGACCCAAATCTGGCACCTGCACCCGCAGTTTCATCATCATTTAACCGTGCGTGGTGTTTCAGCCTAGTGTTCTTCGAATTTCAGTGGCACTGGTATTATTGATGGGCTCTTCCGTAATAAGCGTGGTATGATAAAGCCTGAGGATCCTGAATGGAGAGATTGGAAAAGAGGCGGACGAGATCTCACTGGTAGGGAAATTAGCTGTCTGCCTCACGATGACTCAAAGTCTCATCTGGGCGCACTTTTACCTTGAAGCCGTACTTTTGGTTGGCCACGGCTTGGATCTGTCCGCATTCTGTCTTCACCGAAGGCTGCCAAAATGTTATTCTTCAATCTTACTGATGCTAGTTCCTTGTTTACTACCTGAGTACTATTATTGATCTGACCACCGAAGGACTAAATATCCTAGTTTTGAATTTGGCATCAATGCGGCTTCCACAGAGATAACAGACAGAGACATCACGATTGGCTATCGAACGACAAGACAAGACTGTAGCGCAGATGACACACGAGTGCATGAGCGGACATCCATTGGGCAGCATGAGACTTCTGACAGACCACAAAGTTGAATCCATTCGTCTGAGTAATGATTGCTTTGCAATGCGGATGGATGTCCCATCTCACAAACTCGGATGTGGTCTGTCTTCCTTGTGTCCAGCACTAAGAATTGTAGGGTCCCAGTGTCGGACAAGTCCGACTTGCTACAGCGGTCGCGAGCAGCTCAACCATTCCTGCGCCTCCCCATTGCAAGAGTCTGCTGATGGACAGTTTGTCCCGGTCCTGCGGTGGTTGACAGTATGTACCATAGTACGGCTAGTGGAATTTTCCTGTGGAAGTCATTGTAGGACACCAGGCGAGAGACGCCAAGGCGGAGTGATACTAACACAACGTACCCGGGCCATTCGTTGTTCCTCGAAACGACTTCTTTTGATGCTGAAACCAATCGACACTGGCACGAGGCCGCTTGTCATGGACTCATGGTATGATTGATCGGAATGTCACCATCACGTGCTACTTGCCAGCATTGCACGGCACTAGCACTTGGCATGATAGTCGCCGTCAACGTCCATACTAGTAGTAATATGGCCACAGCCGAACACCATTATATCCACACACTGGCCGCTCAGACATTCTTAACCTGCGGCGACCTGCCCTCGCCCAACATACCATGTCGGACTTACTGACTGTGTCAGAGAAAGGCACCCGCACTGAGCACCCTGAAGCGAATAGCGAACG
>JBBPLZ010000066.1:0-21816 GCA_038090055.1 Hemileccinum hortonii | reverse complement strand
CCCCATTGCACAATCGTTCAGCATCCCTCAGTCCATTTGACCAAGACAAGATCATACCCGGTTATCCCTTACAGTGGGAACTCGACCTAATTTACAGTGATCTACCAGACAGAATGCATGCGGAGAGTTTGCCAGAAGTGGTAATTGAGGAGGGATACAAAGAAACCAAGGATAAAAGTTTATACCTCGAGATCAAGGAGAGTCTAATAGGACCAGACCTCCCTAAGCCTAACCGGAGGAGAACACGTCTCCCAAAGCCATATTCACAGGACTTGCAAAAGAAACACCCAGTCCTTAGCTACAACAAGAGGAGCTACTTGAGGCCCTCATCTACCTTATGCAAGCCAGAAAGACTTGAGTAGTTTATGACTACATTTGCTCAAGTATACTTTTCATTGCTTCTATCAACAATCCTCTTGATCACCTGGTTCGTACCACGAGGGACAGCTAGGAAATTTGAAGTGAAGTGGTCCAGGAACGGATTTAGTGTTCATGTCAACGACTACAAATCAGAAAGGGTACCTGCACCAGGAATTTAGTGGGCATCAGAAAACGACTGGTTGCCAAACGTGAATAACAACTGGGATTCAGACATGGTAGAAGAAGAACACATATACACCGCGGAAGACTGGTTTAACTGGTTGAGAGTAAAGGTACTCTACGACCATCTCATTGAAATCACCAACCAGATCTTCTTCTACAAGACAAGGAGGGACCACCCAGAACTTTTTCCTGACACAGATGACAATCTTACTGAAGTAGGAGATGACGACAGCTATTTCCAAGCCCCCAACATCCTATAGGCAATGGCTACCTAGGACAAAAGTTGGAACACAGAGAATAAACTCCAATGGTTGCTGGAGGAACATTTCAAGAATCAAAGCCTGATGGAGGCACACTCTCAGCAGATGGCAAGAGATGAAATAACGAAAAGAGAATTATCTGAAGCCCTAGCAAGGGCCAATGAGAAGTTGAAACAAGCAGAAGCCCAGTCGCAGGCTGCAGACCAACACACAAGGGAGATGCTTGGTCATATGACATGGGCATCTAAAAATGGAGGAACCACACATAAAAGACTGTCCAGAGGATCATCCAAAATTGAAATATTCACAGACTCCGGAGACTATGATGGATCTCCAGGAAAATTTGAAGAATGGTGGATCAAGATGAAGTCATGGATCAATGCCAACCCACGATACTTCATGGAAGATGATCCACTAGCACTGGAAGGAAAGAGCCCCAACACAGGCAATTGTTGGATGGCTGTACTTTCCTGATTCAAAGGACAAAAGGGATCTCACTTTGCTGAAATGGAATTGATGAAAATCTCAGATATGACTTCACAAATCCAGACAATGCAGGATATAGAGGCAGAGATCATTGGGTTATTCCAACCTGTCCATCAAGAAGATTGGGTCAAGAAACAGCTTAATGCTTTCAAACAAGGAAAGCTTTCCATTGATGCCTATATTGCACAATGGATGGCCCTATCATATCACACCAACCTTGGAGATGAAGCTGGGGTATGGAATCTTGAAAATGGAATCAATAACAAGATCTGTGCAAAGTTATGGAAAGGACAGTGAAAGGCGACCGTTGATCTGACTCTGAAAGAAATACAATCAATCAGACAACAAATTGAGTCATACTGAATGTTCACAAGGGAACCAGAAGGGGCTACCTCGTGGAATCAAAGATTGCAGAATGTCAATGCGACACAAGATGGGTGCAAGAAGCAATCATGCTTCAACTGTCACAGTGAAGAACACGTGGCAAAATATTGCCCTAAACCCAGGAACTCATACCCAGAATGTAAATTCCTAGGGGGTTCCCACAAACTGGACTGCAAGCGAAGGAATGTACAAGCCACAGATACGGCTCCTGCATCCACCGAAACTAAAGAAGATCCCTTTAAAGCTATACAGGGAATGGACTTTGAACAAGTGAAAGCCTATTTCTGGGATATGAAAGACATCCAAGATAAGGGAAAAGGCAAAGTGACTTAGGTAATCAGGGTGCTTCAGTCGCTAGCCCGAACTTTTATAGTATATTATCCATTGATGAAACTGATGAATCAGACACCGATGATAGTGATATTGACGATTGTGAATCCATAGTGAGCCATGAGGCATCTCCGATGGAGCGTGGCCAAGGCTTTAAATCAGTGCTTGATTCCTCATTACAAAAAGAAAAACATATTTATTCCCAAGAAATCCCTGACCCAGTAACGTATTTACCAGTGAAACTACTCAGCAAGGAAGCCAAGCTTCCAACCAAAGGGTCGAAGGAAGCTGCGGGATATGATCTCTACACTGCAGAAGGAGTCGTAGTACCTGCACAAGGAAAGATCTTGGTGGCAATGCAAATAGCAATCACACTTCCAAAAGGAACATATGGAAGAATTGCACCACAAAGTGGTCTAGCAGCCAAGCATTCTATTGATATCGGAGCAGGTGTAATTGACTCCTATTACCAAGGAGGAATCGGAGTACTCCTGTTTAATCTATCGAAGGATGATTTTCTTGTAACCAAAGGTGATTGAATCACTCAACTAATTGTGGAGAAAATAAGAAAACCCATACGTCATCAAAGTGGATGATCTAGAAGACACCACACAAGGAGAGGAAGGTTTCGGATCCACAGGTGGATTTGCAAGAGAAATGTTTATCCACGGAACCCCAAACAAAGAAACTCTTATGGAGATATGGATATCCCCACTAGGAAAATCAAAGTACCACAATGTGGAAGCCCTGCTAAACAGCGGAGCAAATGGGATATTCCTTGACAGAAGATGGGCAAAAGAACATGTGCTACCCCTTTGCCCATTATAACATGCTATTCCAGTTTACAATGTTGATGGAACCAAGAACTCCGCAGGAAATATTACCCATGTGACGGATATAGTCTTGGAATATCAGGGACACCGAGAAAAGATCTCGGCAAAAATAGTCAATTTAGGAAAGAATCAAATGGTGTTGGGATACACATGGTTACAATGCCACAACCCCAAAATTAACTGGGTCAAGGGTACAGTTCAAATGACCCGATGCCCAAGAAGTTGCTCAATACTCCAAGACCAATCCAAATATATGAAAAAAGTGCAAAAGGAGGAGCAGAGCTCTGAACTAAAGGCTTATTGTATGCAAGCCATACCAAAAGCACAAAAAACCCCAGAAAAACCACACATAACAAAGACAAATGAGGAGATAGTACCTTCTCAATTCCATGACTTTCTCAAGGTATTCTCTGAGGGAGAATCCCAATGCATGCCAACATGCAAGCCGTGGAATCATGCAATAGATTTGAAAGAATCATTCCAACCTAAGAAAGGAAGGAACATCCCCTTGTCACACGAAGAACAAGAAGAAGTCACCACAAATCTAGATGAACAGCTGCAAAAAGGCTACATCCAATCCTCTAAATCACCGCAAACTTCCCCCATATTCTTCATTCCCAAGAAGGAAGGAAAGAAAAGGATGGTTACAGATTACCGGTATCTAAATGAACACATGGTCAAGAATAACTATCCCCTTCCTCTAATCTTGCAACTCATGGACAAACTAAAAGGGGCTAAACTATTTATGAAAATGGATGTCAGGATGGGCTATAACAATGTCCAAATCAAGGAAGGAGATGAATGGAAGGCAGCCTTCATATGCTTTAGAAGCGCCTTTGAACCACTCATCATGTATTCCGGGCCGTGCAATTCTCCAGCCACTTTCCAGGTCATGATGAATGAAATCTTCGCTGATATGAATGACGTTGTGGTCGTATATATAGATGACATCCTGATACTCACAAAAACAGAAGACCGGGATAAACATGATAAAATCATCAGAGAAGTCCTCCAGAGATTACAGGACAACGATCTGTTCATAAGTCCCAAGAAGTGTCAATTTCATGCAGAAGAAATAGAGTTTCTCAGCATGATTGTAGGGAAAGACGGGATCAAAATGGATATGGACAAGGTCCAAGCAATACTCCAATGGCTGGAACCCTCAAATGTAAAGGGAGTCAGGAGTTTCCTTGGACTTGCCAATTTCTATTGCAGGTTCATTCAAGACTATGCAAAGATTGCGCGTCCCCTACATGACCTAACAAAGAAGGATGTGGAGTTCAAATGGGAACTCATACATCAACACGTGTTTGACACACTTAAAGAAAAATTTACCACAGCACCAATACTGGCATATCCAGATAATGATTGCCAATTCCAATTGGAGACTGATGCATCGGACTTCACAACAGGAGCTGTGTTATCTATACTAAAAGAAGACAAATGGTATCCAATAGTGTATGCTTCACATGCCATGACCTCAGAAGAATGGAACTATCTGGTTGCTGACAAAGAGATGCTCAGTGTCATAAGGTCACTAGAGATGTGGAGACACTATT
This sequence comes from Hemileccinum hortonii, assembly GCA_038090055.1. Lineage (NCBI taxonomy): Eukaryota > Fungi > Basidiomycota > Agaricomycetes > Boletales > Boletaceae > Hemileccinum > Hemileccinum hortonii. The sequence continues at coordinate 17,421 of JBBPLZ010000066.1, read as the reverse complement.
TGGAGGGAGCCAAATATGAATTTAAAATATGGAATAACCATGCAAATTTGCAATGGTTCATGAAGAGTCAGAATCTGAGCAGATGACAAGCATGCTGGATATCATACTTGGCCAGATTCAATTACAAATGGGTCCACAAGGCAGGTGCCACAATGGGAAAAGCAGATACTCTCTTTAGACAAGAAGATCACACACACGGGACAGATGCTGATAACCAGGAAATAACCATGATGCCTAAAGAGCATATCCGCCAAGTTTTCATCACCACAGAAGGTGAAGCCTTGATGAACAAAATCAATAACAAAACAAAAACACTGGATAAAGAAGAGTTATGCTGCAAGTACAGCATGATCACAGAAAAGGATATACTCATCAAAGAAGGAAAAATCTATGTACCGGATGCATTACAAATGGAATGCACCACATTACACCATGATTTGGCAACTGCCGGACATCCTGGAGTTGAAAAGACCCTAGAAATAGCATGCAGGCACTATTTCTGGCCTAACATGGCAGGATATATCAAAGATTATGTTTCTAGGTGTGACCGTTGTGCACGGTTTAAAGGAACCAATAAAGCACCCACAGGGAAACTAGTACCATTGGAGGCACCAGAGATGCCATGGGTGGACGTGACCATGGACTTCACAACAGATCTTCCAATATCAAATGGATTTGACTCGATCCTTGTGGTCGTTGACCGATTCTCAAAGGAAGTCGAATTCATCCCATGCAATAAAACAATAAACGCTATAAAGACAGCGAAGTTGTACCTAAACAAAGTTTGGGTTAACCATGGGCTCCCCCGAAGCATAGTCTTGGATCGAGGACCACAATTCGCATCTCATGTCATGCAAGATCTATGCAAAAGACTCAGAATAAAACCAAAGCTATCCACGGCACATCATCCGCAGATGGATGGACAAATGGAGCACGTGAATAGAGATATACAGCAGTATTTGAGGTTATACTGTGAAGAAAAACAGACGGAATGGGCTGATTGGCTAGCCATAGCCCAATTCCAACATAATGCAATGGTTCATTCGGCAACCAAGAAGTCACCATTTGAAATCACCAGATCCTATGCACCATGAATGGGCACTGAGCCCGGCATTTCAAAGGCACCAGCTGCCAATACTCTAGCAGACCAAATGGCCAAAACATTGGATCAGGTCAGAGAAAATATTAAAAAGGCCCAGGAGCAAATGAAGCAACAGGCTGATAAGCACAGTGTTGCAAGTCAAGCGACTGCCACACTGAACTCGACACAAACGGCGAGAACGAGAAGAACGAAAGAGACGACGACGAGGACGGTTTCCTTTACAAGGGACACCGACAAACGACTGGCGAGATGAGAGATGGAGCGGTACTCAAGTTCGTCTCGACAGGGGACAGAGTCCAGTGCCAATAACAAAGTGAATAAGACTGGGGAGTCCAGTTGTCTACCTAGGGTTTATATACATGATGGTAGTTTAGGGCAAGTGCGGGAGTATAGAACTATCCATCAGAAAGAGAAGCGTAGTGTGAGAAAGAACCCTAAGTGACGTGTGAAGATGAAGGTCTAGACCAGCGGTAATTAAAAGGAAGAAAAGAAGCTAGACATGAGGTAGTGACATCATAGGAGTCTAGGCTTCGAGTCTAGGCCTAATCACATGACACTATCCCACGGTCACGTGCTACTGGTCACGTGACTCCCAAAAGATAGGGGTTTAGGAAATACAGGTTGCGGTTGGGTCTGTCCCAATCCGGGAGGGAGGTCGGTTAGGACCATAACACACAGATTGGATGCACCAGAGTACAAGGTGGGCGATGCTGTATGGCTATCAACCAACAATCTTAGATTGCCATGGGAATCAAAGAAATTATCAGAAAAATGGCTTGGACCATACAAAATAACAAAAACACTTGGGAATGCAGTAGAACTGCAACTACCCCGATCTATGAGGATTCATCTGATAATAAATGTATCGCGCATTAAACCATACAAAGAACAGTTACCCGACCAACCAATGACAAAACTGGGACCCTGAAACAACCAAAGACTAAAGACTAGCGCAAAGCTTAGCCAAGCTGAGGTCTGGATCAAAAGATGAAGGAAAAGGTAGAAAGTTGAGCTCTTAAATTCTCAAATGATTCTTTGGGGGAGAACCAAGAGAACTTGACTGGAGTTCTCTGGCACTGATTCATGGGTTTATATACTACATGGGTGTTTGTACCTATTTGTACCTAATCTATTCTAATATGTCATAACCCTGTGCCCTGGGCTAAGGGTGTGAGTCATCATGAGTCATCTAGGGTCATGGGTTGCATCTGAAACGCGAGATAAGAAGATAAGACACTGCCTTGATAAGGGCTGTGATACATGAGGCGTTTCAGGATGCTGTGTTATTAAAAGGGTGTGTGATGGGTGCGGCATCAGAATGGAAGCACCAACATGAGGTGAGCACAGCACTGAATTTGAAATGAAGGTTGTGGTACTGAATGGGGTTAAGTCACGTGACGTGTTCTCCTGACCTTTGAAGTGCGAAAAGTGACAAGTCTACATCATGTCTTGAGATGCGACTGTGTGGGCTCCTTGTCTGATAAGATAAGATGAAGATAAGATAAGATAAAAGGAATAGGGGTTTCATGAAATGAGCGTTTGTTACAGACCCTCTAATATCACTGAAGAATAGGACAAAGAGTATGAGGTTGACCGTATAATCAACTCCCGCTGGAGGGGGAGGCGACTCGAGTATCTTGTCCACTGGAAAGGGTACGGGGACGATGAGAGGACATGGGAACCAATGGGCAATCTCACACATGCCAAGATGGCACAATCCAAATTCCACACTGCCCACCCAAACACCCCTCGAAAATTGCAAATGGCTCAGGAAGTCTTTGATTGTTTGTTTTCAACTATACCAGAAAACATCACGGAAGTGCAGGCCATTTTCAGTTCTATGGATTACTATGATCATCTGGAAGCCAATTCTTAGAGAGGGGATGGTGTAATAAATGCTCACTTCATGCAACCCCTATTTCTTTTATCTTATCTTATCTTCATCTTATCTTATCAGACAAGAAGACCACACAGTCGCATCTCAAGACATGATGTGGACTTGTCACTTTTTTCCACTTCAAGGTCATGTAAACATGTCACATGACTTAACCCCATTCAGTATCACAGCCTTCATTTAATTTCTGTGCTATGCTCACCTCATGTTGGTGCTTCCATTCTGATGCCGTACCCATCACACACCTTTTTAATGACACAGCACCCTGAAATGCCTCATGTACCACAGCCTTCACCAAGGTAGTGTCTTATCTTCTTATCTCACATTTCAGATGCAACCCATGACCCTAGATGACTCATGATGACTCACACCCTTAGCCCAGAGCACAAGGTTATGACATATTAGGATAGATTAGGTACAAATAGGTACAAACACCCATGTAGTATATAAACCCATGAATCAGTGCCAGAGAACTCCAGTCAAGTTCTCTTGGTTCTCCTCCAAAGAATCATTTGAGAATTTAAGAGCTCAACTTCAATCTTCCCCTTCATCTTTTGCTTCTGACCTTAGCTCAGCTACACCTTGCACTAGTCCACAGTCTTTGGTTGTTTCACTGGTCATCATTTCAAAAGCTCAAAAATCCTTTCAATGACATGGCTGTTTTAAAATAGTTGTATTTCAATGGTGTGTGATCCAAATCACATGGCCCAGAGAGTGTTTCTGTAGCCAAGAGTGAGTACTATGTATAACTCCACCAAAGCTAAGTGTGATTCCCATGCTATTAGGTGATATTCTTCATACATTACAAATAAGGCCAATATGGAAAGAGTTTTTGAGCTCATTGTATGCATCTTGAATGTTTTGAATTGATAATCTAGTGAATTGGTGAAAAAATTAAATCTAAAATGAATTGTACCTGAAATATGCTGGTAGTGTTTACTGCCAAGAATAAAATGGCAGTGTCAGCATGTCTAAGTGTTATAGTTTATGTCCAACATTATATGCTCTTCACTTTTTCATTACTTTACCTTTGCTTATATTCCATGAATTTCTGAGCACCACTTATATAATCTTCCCCTTTCCAAGGTCACATGACCTAACATAACCATAGAAAATGTCACCTGACCTAAGACCTAGACCATGACATCATTTATGATGTCACACCTTATGAACAGTTCCTTTTCTTATGCATATACTTCTTTTATTTCATAACATTTTGTTATCTTCTATATTCCCATCCAACTCTAGAGTACTTCAAACTCAGATGACTTGCCCTAAACTCCCTACCTAACCTATATAAACCCTCATCCTTCATCATCTGTCTCTTTAGTTTTATTTATTTGTATCCTCTCCATTATATGGGGTCCTTTACATTTGCAATACTACTCCCTCTCTACTCTGCCAGCTCAATCCTCTGTTAAAGGGCCTTGTTATGATTCATATCATCACTATCTTCATCCTTATCTCCAATAACACAGTTATAATCACTGTTACTGTTGCCACTCTTCCTCATCATTGCACATTCATCATTCATGCATCATTTTTCACACCTGTTGTCTAAAGCACTTGTCATCAGGGTAGAATCCAGTTTCACTAAGCATGTCAATATCTTGGTTAGCAAAATTAAAGACATCCTGCTATACTAGTAGGTCATTATTTTGGATGAAAGAATTAAAATTGAACAAGTTCATAATATAATGAAGCAGAAAAATAGGGGTAATGGTAGTGTAGAGGATAAAGTACATATAGAACCTATCAGTATAGGGGCACCTTTGACTTGGCAAATTCTGGACCCTGTCAGTTGTACAATGCCATGTAGGCAGGAGAAGGTGCTCTGCAGAAGTTACAAGACCACAATGGTTTTGTAGCCAATATAGCACATATTTTTGCAGCATTGTACTAGTAGTGAAGGTGCACATATTTGGTAATGCTGCAGCCTTGTAAGTTTGCAGTGCATGCATTTTGGCAACTTTGAAATAATTGTTGTGCAACATCATGTGCATCAGTCAAGGTAAAAATGGTCATGTTGTGCCAAACAGATCAGATCAAATACAAAGACAATACTCTATGACCTCACCCACCATAACCACTTTTTTCACAGGGCTTCAGCTCAGAGCTGTTTGAAAAAGGTGTCAGGAGAGCCTGAGGTGGTACTATTGGTATTTGATCACTCACTTGCACAATTGGACATTGTATATTGGATATTGTATATGAAATACATCACTGTTCAGCAACTTGGTAACTTCTTCCTTCATTGATAGATTGTGGAAATGAAAAAAAAAGTTCCTAATCCAAAGTTCCTAGCAACTTGTCACTTCATCAACAGGCATTGGGAATGAGAAAACAGTTTGTAATTTGAACTGCCAAGGGTGTTTGAAGTCCATCTCAAGAATATATCCATTTGGAGCAATGTCCACAGGTGGAGAATTATTTTTCCAGGAGCACAGTTGTCCCATTTTCCATGCAACTCGAACTCATTCAAGTTTGCATCAACACCAACCCAGCATACACTAAATGTGCTGCCAGCAACACAGTCTCAAATTGATACACTCATGATCCATGTCCAGTTGACCTATCTCCTAGTGGGCAAAGAACAACTTGCTGGCAGTGGGCAGCCAGCATCATTGCTGAATGCATTTGCAGAGATGGATCATTTACTACAGTACATCAACCATCTCATCTGTTTCCATTTGGCCCTTGCATGCAGCACACTTTTTTTCAGACATCTACATCAGTAAATTCACACAGTGCTTAACTGGCTTATTTTGCTTCACTGACCACCACAACATCTCAAGGCTTGTCCAATAACCTGTTTTGAGGCCTCTTAGCAGTAAAATATAGTGTAGTCAAGGTTTTCAATCTTATGGAACACTGTATGATAACAGTGTACATGATATGTAGTTTGACAAGCCAAATAAGACATATAAAGGCTGATTAAGCAGTAATAAGCACAGTGTAAATTTACTGATGCAGGTTTTACTAAAACCTGGATGACTTGTAAAAATTCATGACGGAAATGTGGCCGGTTGTTCCTGGAGCAAGCGGAATGCCTAAAGGCGAGAGGTAGTTATTCGATTTCACTCGGAAGCTGTGTTCATGACCAGCCCCTCCAAGGCAAGAGGTACAACGCGAAAATCCACTGTACTACTGTTTCTCGACCGCTTTGCACTCAATGGTGATGAAGTTGACTCGCTTCTCGCGAGATATCACTTGGTTCGCGTTTTAACCCGGTTAGGGATAAAACCGAATGAGATTGAAGTGATCGTACTAGAGTAATAATGTCTGGAGAGGGACCGACCAAGGCAGGGTACGCACGCTTTTTTCCCTATCTAATTATCTCGTGCGATCTTAGAGATTCCTGCTACCACATGGATATAATGACAATGGTATCCCCTTATCTCGGACAGGGTTATGCCAACATTCATTGTTGGTTGACCTGGGGGTTTTCGCCGGATAACAAAGGAGAGTGAATTTGAAGTCAGTTCGATGATGTGTGAATTGTTGTAGGTATCATCTGTCTTCTCTTAGCCACACACAATGACAAGAGCACCCAGCGGCGATGCACTCACATTCCTCTCAGAGGCGAGGAAGAGTATGCTCCTCACATTCTTCCTCGACAGTCTGACCGCGGTGAACAGCCCTGTTCAGAGTCAGTCCCGCAGGTTCGAAGGAAAGAACACTGATTCGAGGACAAAACGAACTGATCCCCGTTGGCACAGCAGGATTGCCAGCGATAATGCCTATCTAGAGCGATGCATGTGTCAACGCCAGGAACGACACACCCAGGATTGGAAGAAGGCAACATCACGTCAGTGTGACTACGGGAGTTAGTACTGGTCAGTTCTTGCGATAAAAAAAAAACACCACCTTCATGCGTCTGCACATCAGCGATCTCATCATTCCAACCATATAGATCCTCCCTGGGTCACCATGATGTTGATGGTCTCGTCGTAATCGCGGGCATGTTTTCTTTGAGATGACCCGGCAAACGTCAAGAGAACGTGCCACGTCATTTCATCCACTTTTTTGAAATGCTTCTTGATATGGGTCAATTTCTGGATGAATTCAACATGCTCACAATTCAACGGAACAACAACTGTGTATTGGAGTTTTCTTCCGAAACAAAAAAGGCCAGTCCTTGTGACACAGCTGCGTCATTGGGTGTGATGAAAAATTGCACAAAAGAATGTTCAATACACGACGAGGAAGGAAAAAAGTGGGTGTTTGTATTGTACCCTTGATCGCAACAAGGTTCAACCCATACTTCTGGGAACTTGGGCTCTACCTGATTTTTCTAGTCATAAACTTTGCGCCTGAGCTTGTTCGCATGTTTCTGAACGCGTTCTTGAAACGAGCGCAGCAACAGGCACCCATCACATCCCCTCACAACATCGACCAAGCCTGCATCAAATATTGATCCGCCGGCAGCACGGACTCGAGTTCGCGGGCTCACGTCCCGGTCACCCGCGTCTAGATAACAGGCTTCATTTGAGCAATGGTGAGCAATGAGCACGCGCCACGACAGCTTCCTCCGAAAACAGCCACGGTGCAATAGACGAGACAATGATAATGGTGAGGCCAGTGAGGCCCGGTAAGGTCTACATCTACACCGTCTGGAAACGAGAATACGAGGAAGCTCAACCTCTGCCACAATGACCGACGTAAACAAATAACATGCACCACCAAGAGTGCATACAATTCAGAAACCGGACCCGACAACCTGACATTCAACGATATCTCCATCACACACTCCCACCAGCGCTGCGATCGTCTCCAGTCCTCTCTACCATTTGTATTTCTTCTCCCTCCTCCAACTCTTCGTTCTGCTGAGCATCCGCAAAGATGATCGAGCTCGCAGTAGCGCCATGGACAGACCCTGATTGCAAACCAAACGCAGAGTCGATGTCACCCCATCCGCCTTGAAGATCGCGTGCATAAAGTCCCCGCAAATTCAAGATGAATCTGGGAACGAGTGTATATGGAGGTATATATTCTGCCGTGTTCAGTATTATCCACCATCCTTCCTGTGGAATGACTGCGGTATAAACCAATGTGTCGAGGAGCGACATCATCAGGATGCTACTCGTCAACGCTCGTTATTAGCCAAGTTGCATAGAAGAGGATATGGACGAAAGGACGAGACATGGACGTACACGATAAAGTAGATCATGCCTTCCCTCACAAGGAGCTTCATGTAATGGTTCAGACGGATTTGATTCCTTGCTTTGTACATTTGAAGTGCCTGCCTGATGAATTTAAGGATGGCAAGCAGACACATCAGTGCACCAAGAGTGATCTGGGCTGCGTTTGTAATTTCGGGCAAAATGGGGGAAACACTTGACACTTCGCAAAACGAGAAATTGAGCACTTCAGCAGTATCTAGTATATAATCGAGGGAACAGCAGATATTCTGTTATATACCGTGCATGATATTGAACCATGTTACACGCACCTACAGACCCCTTCTGAATGCTGACTAGAACGGTCTCCATGAGATAGGTTATTATTTCGAGGGCGTACAGTGTGAGGAGAGCGCCAAGGATGAATCTGGATCGATGGTACAAAGCCCACACACGGAGGATCATTGCCACTGTCATTGCCTATGAGATAATCTCGGCCAAGGTGAAATGAAATCTCACATTCTGCAGCACCTATGAAAACCAAGGAAGCCCACTCAGAAAATTTATAAAGGATTTCGCCTTTGAAGTGTCCTTGAGCAGAGTGGACATTGGAAATATTGAATAGAAGTACTTACAGCTGTTTAAATGTGAACAACTGTCGTTGATCATCGTAAGATGAAGATGAGCACACACGTCTAACAATAGTTTGAATATGAAATCTTTTCGTCAGTAGTAAGAATCACCTTTGCAGGGCCAGGTAGAAAAGAACTTCCCCCTTTAACCACGCTGTCAGCCCAACAAACTCGCAATTAGTATTTCTGAACATACAAAGGACGCCATTTCTAATGAACCAGTTGTTGATCAATTGACATTTGCTGCAGCGGGATGGACACACATGATAGCATTACACAGTCCGAAATAACGCGCCTGGAAGTTAACCATGATCAGTCCCAGTACAGTGTTGTAGAGTTCGGATACACACAAAAACGAATAATGTCGAGACCTTTGTCCAGGGCTTGTTCTGCAACCACATCAGAATATATGAGGGGTCTTGGGAAAGTGTCTGCCGACCCAAATATATTTTATCTAAAGAAATCGCGAACCGGTAAGATGTCTGTGTAGCATGTGGATGATTGTAAAGCATACTTCATCTGAGAATGTGAGGACTGGCGACATTGATGTTATGATTTGATGTAAAAAAAGATATGCAAACACATATTGCTTACTGTAATCGTATCCGATAGCAGTGAGGATTGCAACTAGGAACAACAGTGAGACGGAAAGGTGGAAAGCACAAGGTCAACGAGCATACGAGACACGCAGTTGTTTATCTGAATGCTTGCGACATCTGACTGCAGAGCGGAAGTCATGGATGGAATTCAAAATACGGTGAATGAAAGCGCAAAGATTGAGAAGATGGTGCTTGAAAAACGGACGCTGGAAGGGACTGCACATACTTATAAGCGGAGACCTTGCTGGGGAAGACCGGGAACGGATATAGCATTTCAACCTTGATGCTCAGCTATGGGAGGGTTCGGATAAACCCTCAGGCTGTTGCATAGTGCTACCATCCGCCATCACCAGCACGAAACGGTAGAAAAATAAGATGGCGTCCCTGTGGCGCTATTTTCAGTATGGACCCAATGATGGAAGGTTGGTAGTGATTATCGCCTGGTGGCGGCGCCTCCTCTTGCTAATATACGTAAGTGTGGCGATGGTTCAGTCGACCAACACACATGCGTCACAGCCAGTACGAGCCTGAGTGAACTGCATGCCAAACGAACTCTCCAGCATCTCATTGTGTCCGAGCGTTGGTTACGGTGTGCTGGGCCTGGGTAAGTCAGCAAGGAGACGCCATCATGATCGGAAGTACTAGTTGCACCTATATGGCCCGGGCACCAGGCTCAGAGCTTGGAATGAATCCGAATCATGATGGCCACGGCAGCAAAACTTTGACACCGAGCGCTGCATCGCCGCATGGGTCTGTTGATACAGAAAGTCGAATCTCGTACTACGGATTTGTGGGGATGGAGACATAGTTGGTATCAATGGACTTCCGATTCGAGGCATATCTGGTGGCCGAGATCCTCAACCCATACAATTTTAGGTGGTAAGGAGCATGTCTGTACAGTGATCTTGTACAATCTAGTGTGTTTCGCAGGGATTGAATCGGTGCAGCGCCTCGATCACACTGCGTGGTCGGAGATCTAGAGTAAGTTATCTACGCTGGAGGATTTGTCCAACGGTTCAGACGCCGTGGGTATACTTGTTCGACAAATAATCTGTTTGACGGATTTGACGTGGATAACCCAAGTCTCAGATCTCAGACTTCACCCTCGTGAATAAAGATATATATACCAAAATTGTTTTACATTGATAATCATGAGTAGATGCTAACAAGGGAGTAGTAGGACTATATAACTAGCGCATATTAATCATTAGACCAAGCCGAGATGAAAGCAAGACAGCGAACAGAAGACATTATACGGGAGCAAGGGACAACAAGATCTATGACTGATCATGCCTACCGTGCAGAGTTTCCACGTGAAAATCCCAGTCATCTAACGGTATCGTATGCGGGTAGTTGTTCAATCCTTGCGTTTCCACGTGCGCAATTAATTAATAGTAATAGTCGTAGCCCCAAGGCAACTTTGGAATCCATTTGCCGATACGGTTCTTGAAAAAGCACCAGGGGAAAATGTCACAATCATCGGGATCACCGGGCGTAGGCTTTGGCTCTGGCTTCGGGTCAGGTTCTGGCTGACCGGGACGACACTGTGATGGAACTTTGAAGCCCTGTTGTGATAATGTTAATCAAAAACTAATGAAACGATGTGCGACAACTCACATTCGTGCGGACTCCTCCACCCCATGGTGTACTGCCGACAACCTTGGCATCTTGACCCAACCCCCTCTCCGCGAACCCTTCCCAGATGTCGCAGAAGTTCTCACCATCGGTCAAAGTCTTGTCAGCCTCAATGATTGCAGCTCTGGCATCAAAGAAGCCCGGGGAGCAGGGTTGCAACTTCATTCCGTTCAGCACGAGCTGCAACAACAGCGTGTTACCGTGCTTGGGAATGAGAGGGTTTGGTGAACCGGTGAGCGGGTTGAAAGTCTGTGGTCTATAGAAGTCGTTGGGTGGAAGCGTCCCATCGGCGTCAGGAACAGGGGGGAAAAGTGTTTCCGAGAAACCATGCTTGGCGATGAGCCGTTGCTGGAGAATCCACAGCATTTCAGCCCAGACTTCGCCAATAGCATGGACGCCCCAGTACCCTGGCTTGTCGAGGGTCTCGTATGTCGACGGATTTATCGCAGAGTCAGTAGAGTAAGGGTAGTTGCGGATACCACCCGCGCGGTTGGCGGCCCAGGCACCCATCGGGTAGTCGGAGTATGCCGAGGTGGAACGGACGGAGGTAGCGACAAAGTCTACAGAGTATTATTAGCTGCCAGCAGCAAAACACAACATATTTAAACAAACCTCCCCAGCCTTCACCCATACCGCCGGCTTCACCCCAGCCAAGACATCCGGAATTCTTTGGGCCACCCGTAAGACGAGTAGACAGGCCGTGACACAGTTCATGGATGACGATGCCAGCCTCCATGTCACCATCGGGATAGGGCGAGTCGGTATTCCAAAGGTACATTCGGCAACGACTGCATATCACACAGATGAAATGGTCAGTGAAGATGCAATGGAGGACATGGGTCAACATGTACGAACCCATTCTGACCGTCAGGGGGAGTCATGAAGTTGGCATTGTTAAACCCACTTCCGTCCTGTGCATTTGCAATCACAGCGTCACCTTCTTCACCGCCTCTCTCAAAGTTGAACTGCTGAAAGTTTCCGGCAATTTCCGTGAAGCCATAACTGAAATAGGTTCAGTGCAAACAAGCAACGCTCCAGTGGCTTTACTTGCCGATAGAACAGATCGTGGACCATGTTGCTGGTGTAAAACAACTGCGTTACGGTTGCATTGATGTGTGCCCTTGCCTGATCCATTGACTCAGATTCATCGTCCGCTGGCTCGGGAGAATAAGGGTATGCGAATGAATCTGTTTCAGCTGAGTACTGGAGTGAGCTAACGCTTTCTGGAAATGAGAAGAATTGGTACCCAGAGGACGCTCGTTGTACATCCAAGCATTCCTGCCTTGCCAATTCTCGTGGGCGAAAACATTGTTACCCCACGTTGTCTTGGTGGTGCGCCAGTACGTATTGACTTGGAATTCGAATCATTTGTACGCATTTGAAGCAGTCCGCAGTGAAATACTTACTACAGGCGGCGTGGTCCTCGGCAGAGGTTGGGTCATTAAGACAAGGGAGCGTGTGCCAACCTGCAGGCGAAGCAAGGGTATCACCCAATTCTTTGACAAGCTCTCTACCGTAAGTCAAGGGGTATTCGGCCGCAGCTACAACGACATGTGAGGTGACGGCAACACCGAAACAATCGAGATACGAACCAGATGCACCATGACGCGTAGCCTTCCTCTGGGCAGCCTCCACAGGATCGTTCTGACCCCATGGGAAAACAAGGTAAGATACCTTGTTCAATTCGGGGACTGGGGGGTTGTTTGGAATGGGCGCATATGACTTGGTCCCTGTGAGGACAGAGGTCAGTCAACTGATATCCAAGTAAAACAGACAAGCACTGGCCTTTCTTTCCAGCAAGAGCTTTACCGAGTCTCCTTCCGGGGCCCCGTAAAGGAGCAGAAGCCACCGAGTCAAAGGTGGTCCCAGGAGGAACGAAAGCACCCAAATTAGGAAGGTGATCATCTGCAGAGAGAACCAGCGCCAAGATAAGCAAACACGATTGCGCAAAGATGAAGAGGGACGTTGATAGTCCCTTGGGGCGGTGACTGATAGACTTACCCTCCACAATTGGCATTGGCATTGGCATTGGCGAGTCGCTCGCCCAATCGACCACGCTGACGATGCGGTGGGGTATCGAGGTCGTAACGGCGGTCTCATACCAGTTGTGTTGCATCTCCACCTCAAACTATATGCGATAGGGATCAGACAACGGGATAAGAAGAATGGGAGACGCATACACGGTGGACCAACTCGAGTTTTACGCCATGTTCGGTGGGGACCTGAACCCAAACGATGCGTGCCTTGACATCGCTGACCGCGCCGGGAACGTTGGACAGGGACATGCCAAGGGAGGCATGGTCGCCAAGAAGATGTGATTCTGGGGTCATGAGGATGTTGCTCGCATGCTCTTCGATCCTATCGCCGAGAGAGCCAAAGTCGGGGTGATTCTCTGGGAGGGCAGATGCGAGGAATGCCAAGAGGGGCCGCCTTGGGTCCATGTCGACCTCGTCAGACTGCGCTAGGGAGAGGATAGAAGGGACGTTGGCACAATTGGAGAGATGAATGTGCTCGAGATTGGCGAGTCCATGGGTGACCCTTGTACGGTCACGCGAGGCGAGAGGGGCTTGGAGGAGCGAACGGTGGACGTCGAGTGCAGACGAGAGCTGTGCGCAGTGTTGGGCCTGGGGATGCACGGGGACGTGGGAATTTTGCTCAATGTGTCCGGCAAAGAACTGCGCCCAACATGGATCAAACAAGACGGAACGGAAGCGGGGAGCGGACGCACGGAATCACCGAAACTGAGCACTCTGCCATCCTTGATGTTCAGGTTGATGTGTGCGTTGGCCACCTCGATGCCACCAATGATTTGACGGGCATAGACGTGTGTGACCCCGGTAGCGGGGTCTGTGTACGAGTCGGGACGAATGACGTATGCTCGGCCAGCCTGGTGGTTGTCATACTGGTTCAGAAATTCGCGGGCGACGGCATAGGCGTCCTTGGTGGGGTCAACGGCGGTGAGCAGATGAACGTCGGTGGGCCCGAAACGGGCGTGTGGCAGGTCAGGGCCGAAGCCGAGTGTCTTTCTGCGAGGAGAAGTGGCGGGGGAGAGGGGAGGGGGAACGGAATGAGCGAGGGCATGTGCGGCGAGGCCAGCCAAGGCGAGGGTGACGGTAGTCAAGCCACGCATGGTGTCAAGAAGGGTGAACTAGGAGGAGGATCCGGTCTTTTAAAGAGGACTCGTACGTAACCAAAACCCCACGGTATCGGGTGATCCGATTGGTCGTGTTACTATCTGCACTGACTCAGTCGTCTGCCACCCTCTGCCATGCCAAATCTGTCTAGCTGCCACACACGTCCACCTTGCCCCTTATCAAGCTTATCGCCACACACAGCGACAGCACAAACAGGTGGGTTTTTGGACAAAAAGCCATCACGTGATAAGCTGGTGGGTCACCTTGAATTTCGTATTCTCTTTACGCACAAAACGAGATACCTCGGCGCTCGTCACTGATCAGAGACTTGACCGGCTCAGCGAATATTCTCCGATCATCACAACTATGGGGTAACCGTCACTGTCGACGTGGGCGGGGGACATTCGACGTCACAATTTTCCTTGCCCTTCAAGCTTATCGAGAATGCCTTTGAGGCATGGCCGAGGGCCCAGACCGTGACGTGTTGGCTTGTTTTGCCACGGCATTAACGTGAGCCGACTTTGCGCGAACCGATATGCTTATCAAAGATAGCGCGACGCTATCTTGTCTGTGCCCGTTATCCAGCGGCCCTCACACCAAGCATACAAGTACGACTTTTATGCAGAAAACAAACACCACAGCAAATGAAATGAGAATAAAAATGCCCATGGTATATATGCTTACTGATGTCATCATATAAGCTGTATAACCCCAGTGACATTTTATCGACAAATGAATCAGATGTCTGTGCTATATAGCATTGCCCCGATGATCACACAGACGAATTCTGATCCCGACACGTAACTAATGACGCCAGTGCGGAGGAACAACCACAAGACACGGCACCGGCCCGAGTTGCGCATCATGATCCAGGCGCCTTTTCGTACAAGACCAGATATGCGGCGCGGATCGCGTCCGCGTCATACACCACATACTCGTCTGTTGCAAAGACGCTCTCAATCCCTGGTTGTCCATATACCTAACAAACACATGGGATGAACAGCAAATGAGACTCAACGTGGCAAGGTCAGTTGACCAGAGACCCACGCAGTCGTACCCCGGGGGTGGACTCCTGAGCGTCGGGTTTTCTTGGTGCATGACATACGCGTTGCCGATCACGACGCGGCATACCAACATCGCATGAATGGTCGACCTGGGATTGTGCACATTCTCCGCATACTCGTCGGCCCTAGAAACCACGCGCCGGCGTTAGGTGTCAGATTCCCACACAGAAAACGAGTTCTCACTTGGAAGACGTATAGCTCGTATAGATGCCCGCGCCGAGTCGGATTCCGCCCGCATTCCTACAACACGGCGTACCATCAGAACCGCCATTCAGGGTATTCACGGGGAAAATGGAAACACACCATGGAAGGCTCCGTTTCCGTCGCAGATGGGGTTCAAACCCCATTCGGATCGTCTCGCACATCCAGCATGCTTCGTTGTGACAAGGAACGACGTTTCCTCGCTCGCCCAGCGTACACGCCCGAATTGTACTTCGGAACCGTTTCTGTTCATTCCCCGAGGAATACCCCAAACGCTTGAATTGTCCTCGGGCCTCAACACCATGCCTGCATACTCTATTCAGCCCACATGATTTAGATGCGGAGGTGCGAACGCCTTACCTGTATTGCTCAAAGCGTTTTCTGGATGCTTCTGTCCAATTGATCATATAGACCGCCAGTACCTTTGGAGCTGGCGCTGATCCCCAACAATACGTGAATTGCGTTGCGACTGAGGAGAAGAATGCCAAGTCAAATCTCTAGTGCCCAAAAGCCCCCGGTACATACTCTTGACGGACAGCTCATGGTGTGGTGGGAGATATATCAGTCCCGGCGCAGTGCGGGCAGCAGACAGACTGCACGCGACAGAGCAAAATCGGTGGTCCGAAAGCTTGGGCCGTCGCCAACAGTGCGGGCAGGCGTTGCATGCTATCACCGCCTTGGGTTGGGGTGGGTGATGATTGACCCAAGGTGGATGATGCTGAATACGCGGGATGTGATGTCCGCAACATGGAACCACATACAACGGTGGAAAGACCACCGTGATCTGGGTTCCGTGTGCACGGGCGGAAGACGAGTCAGGCCGCGCGTGGCGGATAGTGGTTGACCGAATTGACGAGACAGGGGAGGCCATACTGTCAAAGGGAGTCGCGAATAAAACCTTTTATACCACCGATGCAAATGCCATTCAGACCGTTCCAGAAAATCTTCAATCTAGGTAATATGATTGCCGATGATGACATGACCGCCTGGTCGAACCACAGGTTGGCACGATCCCCTATTAAGCAGTGCTGGGATTCGGCTCAACTGCGCAAACTGCACCCGGACTCTGAAGCCATTCACCTGGGAATCCTGGAATGTGAGCACCGCATCGAGGCTTCGAAATTTCTGATGAGTTTGCTGCGCTGAAACAGGTTATATTGAATTGCTGTATGAGATAGTCGTTGAGATGTCCGGCAGTGACGATCTGAGCATGAGTCAACTGGAAAGAACGGATCCCCAAAAATTGGATGGCACAGGATGACGGCGAGTGGTAAACGCAACCGGGGATGGTCATGGCCAAAAGGAACATATATCTGAACTGCTTACCATCTAGGCAACGAGGCTATTAATCTTTGCGGGACACAACCGAGATGGGGGGAGTCTTCGTGTCGACATGGCGGTTGGTGGAAAAAGCGAAGAAAAACGCCCATCGTCCACCTAAACAGCTTATAAGAAAAATAAGAAACCCACGAGAATCAACTGATCGGAAGGATCCGAGTAGGATTTCTCGACAACGTTATTCATTCCGACAGAACGTGACGTTCGTGAGACCGGATAGCATTCAATCGATACGCAACACAACATTGGCTATTTCCCCACCAAACCCCTCGCCACCGATGGTCGCGGATGGCGCAGCAAACGACATGTTGGCCTGCATGAGGTAAGCACCCCAGATGCTTAGAGTGGTCTGGTACCAATATGTCTCTGTATGGCCACTTTCATGAACGACGGTTGCGCACGTGTAATCCCTAGTCGCCTGAACGGTCACGTTCGTCCAAACATCCGGCTTCAGTCGGAATGCGGGTGGCAATGGGTAATGCTCCCCATTAGAGGAGAATGTGAGAGAAGACGCATACAGTGAGGAATCGGTCCCCTTGAACAGCTCCGCGCGTGTAATATCCCCCGTTGTCTGCGCATCGCTAGTAGTAGGTCGCACGCTGAATGAGAGGGTGTATGGGGGCCCAACGGATTCCACGCCAGTGTGAAACGGAAAGCAGGGTATGTCTTTGAATGAAAACACGATGTCACCCGATTTCTTGC
>JBBPLZ010000065.1:0-29051 GCA_038090055.1 Hemileccinum hortonii | reverse complement strand
GTAGACAGAACAAAGTGCGACACAGCGGTAAGGCTACCTGCAGCACGTTTGTCGGGAAGAGCTGCAGCTGTCGTTGTTCGCATCAAGAATGAATTGGACGAACATGCAAGCCTGTGGGTGAACGAGATTCGCTAAAGTGATCGTCGAGTGAGCGAATGCGGCCGGCTGACAGACACCTGTATTCACCAAAATAACTTGAAAGATGAGGTTGTTGCAAGATGCATTGTGCCGTACTATCTACTTGTCAACCAAAAACTCATGATTAGATACAGGTGATAAAGCCATACCTCGCAAAGCCACTGGTAATGTGCTCCCAGCTTGGACATGTAAGAACTCGTCATGAAAGCGATCAGGATATAAAGAGGCTGAGAGCTAGTGTCCGGGTCTGTCACGATGCTAAGGTGTGGTACATGATGTACCCCTATCCTGATCGAGCCATTGATCTGAACCTTGGAAAAAACTTAAGCTGTCAACGAAGAATGGTTCAAGTTCAAGTTACGCCGGCGGTCTACACAAGTAAACAAGTGTGTCAATGAGGAGCGAACGAGATCAAGAAGATGGACGAGGTTGACTGGGTCCAGCATCAAAGTAACTGAGGCCCATCGTGAACACCGATTAATAGTCATACAGAACTGGTGTGACAGAGGAATCATGATGAATATAATAGATGGTGGCTCGGGAGAACTACTAGTAGGTTAAATGTTCCGAGTCATCAATCATCATCAAAGAATGTAAAACCAATCAAGCTCACACTGGGAGCGTCCCCCCTTTTCATAGGCCATTTTCCGTCATCACTCCGAGTATCGGAGCGGGACGAAATTCCGGGTCTTGACTCGGATGACGCTGGCTGTATTCACCTACGCCAGTGTGGAGGAAACAGCCACGTTGCTGACCGCCGATGGTCTACGCGCGCGACACAAGTATGGCCTAGACTGCAGTGCGGGCATCATGATCAAAAAACCATGCCACTCTATAGCCCTTGGCCGGCTCGTCGGCAAGCCGCTGGCAGGATATGGCCGCCGATGATGGTACAATGCGATCAGTTAGGATCAAATCGGCTGTGCCGTCCCAATATTGTTGTTGAGAAGCATGCACATAGGAAGGAACTGGATAGACTAGCCTAGAGCCTGGGCGGCGAATAGTATGTACATATTAATCTTCTGTATCACGCGCGCGCTGTGTCAGCAGAAGAACCACTGATTTATAAATGCAAGACATGGATACAATCCACAGGACTAGGCAAGCATGTCAACGAGGAGCGAACAAAAGATCGTAAAAATGGTTGAGCGTAGGTAGTGGCCGAGACCCATCGTGAACACAAATCAGACAACGGTGTGTGGGCTTGTCAATGGCATTGTCGAATTATCAGTATCCGAAAAGGTTTCCACCTCGGTCGTCTTCCGAATGCCCTACCATGAGTGATGATGAGTTTATGACAACCACGCTAGTCTGGTTTGGAAAAGACCCACCTGTGTAGCAAGGGCCAAACCTGCCATTCCAGACTGTTTTTCTGGTTTGGCGAACATTACACCACCTCGATTCCCGATATACGCTCTAGCATTCAAGTTGGCGAGGAGGGTATTGCAGTACACCGAGCAAAGTGGATTGAGGAACACGACATAAAGGTTATTTGACCGAAAGACGTGCATCTACACGTGTTTGGATGTCACCTTATAGACAAAGATGACAGTGAGGAAATGGATACGCACCAGGATCAGAGACAGGAGAGCAAACGCGGCTGTCAAGGAACCCGTGTTCACCGTAAATACAGTGAGGCGTTGCAAAATGTGTGCCGTCCTTGCGTACCAACAAACTTGTCAGAGATAACGCAGCGTTCAGTCTGGTATGCCTACCTTGTGAATTCAGTGGCACTACGCTCACGAAGAAGCAAGAGCGTCATGAAAACGGCAATCAAGACATCCTCCGCAACAGCAGAAGAGAGACAAATCGTCGCTAGGGCCTATTCGCCAGATATTGAGGCCTTGGATTCAACAAACAAATCAAACAATCCTTACCAGGAGTGGATCTTGGCTGAGCACACTGAGGTCGACAGAATGTACTACGCTGGACGGGATTCAGAACTAACGAATCACGTCCGGGAAAAGGAATCAACAAACCCATTCACACTGTACAGTGCTTTTGATAAATAGACTGAAATGAAAATGATTCAGATTTGCCGATATGAACGTCCGACGTGACCACCTACTGGTAACGGACACTGGCATTCAGAAGAACCCTGTTAGACTCTGTCTCCCGATGTTTGTAGAGTCTTACCAAGCGAGATAACCCATAGAATGACCTACATTCATGTATTAAGGAAAACCGAGATCTCTTATGAATGTTGACACCTTACCCAGATGATTGGCGCGATCATCTTTTTTCCGCTAACTGTGCGGCTATAAGTATATGGGAAAGGGACTCGGATAGTGACGTACAAAGATAGATCCGATACACGAGGAAGCCTTGTGAAAGAACTGTGGCCAGAGTCTGAAATATATTAGCACGTGTTCTGGGCGCAAAACAACGAATTGTACCGTTGGGATTACCTGAGCCTACATAACGCCATGTTGGTGCACTTTCCAGGAAGTTGAGAAGAAAACTTACGACGAGCTCTCTAAAGAACTGGTCGATGAGCGAAAACACGTATTCTGAAAGTACACAACTACTCACGGTACCCCATCCACAACCGCAGCCGGGTCCGCCAGGCCGGCCACAATATACTTGTATGCTATTTGAGTCACAGTGAGAACGTGAGGCATTTGCATGCTGTGAAAACGAACATCCGGTCACAATCAGCGCTCCATTAATCGTATTGAGTATCCTATGGCGAAGTATCAGGGAGGTTGGGAACTGAAGCAGCGTGAGTTCTACCATATAACAGCTACCTGTGGTGGAGTGGTACATCATCGCGCTGGACGTGCTGACAACTTGACTTACAAGACTTTTTATGCGTAAATGATCATTCTGATAGCTGGTGCAAGGGCATCGTAAACTGTCAAACAAGCCCAGAAATCGTAGGCCCTACTGGATATAATAGAAGAATCTGTCGGAGCGATAAGTCTCTGCTCAATACACTTTGTATGAGGAATGCTCACGTTTGCATGCATGTGATGCCATAAAATCCGGTGGTTAGAATAGCACTAAAGTAAACCGGACCGTATATTGAGGCCAGTAGGCTGCTGGCTGACAATGACATGGTATTGGCCCAATTCTCAGGCTGCTTCGACGGCCATCAGCTTTAAAGGAAGCCTGAGGCGGATATTACCGAGATGAATGAAAACACAGACATGCACAGCATCCAAAGAAAACGACACAAAGGCGTGGGGTCCTTTGCTTCTCGATGATGTACAATGTACGCGCCCATTTTGACAGCTTTGACGGAATATAGATCGATAAGGAAAGCACTCCACGCCTTCGGTTTACATAGTACGCCTTGATCGGCCTGGACTCTGTGGATGTCATCATCACGGTGATGTTTTGTTGTTGACTTGATTATTATTTACTAGTATGCGACGACGATCATGTCGACGGTACTGACTACCACGTAAGATATACTTGATGTAGTGCCGTGATGAACATTCAATACACACACAAGAGGCCCAGCCCATCAAGTCGATCGTAAACTGACCACCAACCAATTTTGCAGTATGTACATATGCTGCATAACCGTGACGAACATTTGTACCCTCGCCCTGCAACCCTACTCCTCTCCCCCGCCAGGCACAAAAAATATACATTGAAATAAAGCAAGCTAGAAAAGAAATTAATTACAACAACAACCAGACGTCCCGCCCCAAAACCCTGGACTCGGGCTATGCTGGTGGCGGTGGTGGCGGTGCCACCCCGTCCGACGGTGCAGGCGGCCCCCCTGGCGCTGCAGGTGCACCACCTGCCCCATACCCCTGCTGACCATAGTACTGACTATACTGTTGTTGTTGGCTTGCTGCCCATTCTTTAAACTGTGACGAATTGACGTCGTACCCAAATTGTGCCCTGGGATTTGAGATCGGGGTGAGAAGGCGAAGATGCACAAAATAGTAAAGATGGCGGTGTGACGTACCAATACGCAGAGTATGCGTCCATGGAGGCCTCAGAGGCCCCGGGAACCGGAGGTGCACTCCCATCTGGAGGTGGTGGGGGTTGTTCACCAGGTGGAGGTGGTGGAGGCGCGTTGTCGGGAGGTGGAGGTGCGGAACCATAACCCCCCTGTGCCTACGTGGACCCGGGACACAACAGCGTTAAGCGACCTACCTAGATAAGTGAGGGTAGATGGACGTACCGACAAGGCGCTGTATTGGGCGTATTGCACCTGCGCTTGGTGGAGTTCCATTTGTTGCTGTACAAGGGCCGCTTGGGCTTTTCCGTGCTCTGCACGCACAACTTCGAGGAGATCTTCAGTCAGTACTTTGGCCCGAGCAACCTGGCCCTCGTCTGGCCCGCTAGATGACTTTGAGCGGGTCGGTCAACAGAAACGAATGGTCAAACATACGTGATGTGGATGTGCATGGGTTCTTCAGACTCTTTCCCGGTTTCTTGCTCCACGAAGCCTGAACCAATTCCCTTGATCTGGACGCGCGTTCCGGTCTCTTGTTGAATGTATTTCACAAAAACACCCTACAGTACATTCAGCACGATCATCCTCCATGGTTGAAGTCATCCTTACTTGTGGACCGACAACCTTGGCACGAACGTTGAAATTTCGTATCGTTTCCAGCCCGACGGGTAGTTTTTCTTCTGGCCATTTCCGCTGGACAATGGTGGGTTACGCAAGCGCGATATAAGAGTGTACCGGACTACCTTTTCGCGCAATCGGTCCTTTTTGTCTTCGACGAGTGGTCCGAGGTCCATGGAAACAAGATCGTTGACCTTGTCAATGGCACTTTGAAGGGTCTCTCTCGAGGATGCGGAGAGGTGGAGGTACAGAGGGGGATCCTTCTCCGTTGCCTTGGTCCGATCGGGGTACCAAACGCCTTTGGTGCTCACCGATGCACCGGTCTGTTCGTGTATCTATCCGACCATTGTTGAATCCACAAAAACACCACCCAAACGCAAAACGACACGAAAAATGACAAGCAAGCAATGGTGAGAACATACCTCTGACTGTGTTGAGCCCTTGGTCAATACATATCGATTGCGAACGTCGTTGATATCGATATCATGGGTAAACTCGGCATCGTGGGGATCCCTCTGGCCGATCTGTATGCTTCCGGGGGCAGAACCTCCTGCGCTAAACTGGGCGGCGATTTTTGCAGCGATGGCAGCGGCTGCTGCGGCCGCCTCTGAAGCCGTCTTTCCCTCGTCAAATTTGGTCACTTTCGAGGGCATATCGATGTCTGAAGCAATGTCTGGTGCAGCTTGATCCCATTTGCGTTTTGACGACATTACGCTGTCGCTGTTCCGGGACTCGTCTGAATAGTACAGGGTTTGGGATAGACGTGACACGTGTCACAAGAGTGTGATGAATTGAAAGTCAGCAGCGTTTATGTCCAAAAGGGGTAACCAATATCGAGATAAACGTTGGACCGCATTCTCTCCACTTGCCACGACTTTTGATGCACGCCTCCAAGCGTCCCCGATTATCAGACGCGCCCATGACCCCGCCTGCAAACCAGACCCAAGTACATCAAGCACCACAAGATCTGGACCAAGAATTGATACCTATGCTCAAGGCCTCCCGAGCATCCGACGCACAAGCGTGCGATCACGCCTTGCTGTGTACGTTACCCCCGACTTGCAATCCGCCACTCAACAAACCGACCCCGGTTGCAAACTCGCGCGATCTCGAGATTCACTATGGGAAATGTCACGCACATGTGTGTGAGCAACGAGGGTGCGGTTGTGTCTTTCCAGATGCCCGGCTTTTGGAGCTGGTGGGGACGTAGACATCGTCATCGTGGATGGCACTGACGTTTGCATATCTTCTTGGTCATCGATAGCATCAGACAGAGTGTCATGACCCGCTTGCTGCGGTGCGGAAAGAGAGGGGAGAAAAGATCGTGCGTGTTCCTCTAATGGCTCATTGAAATCTACACACTCATGTTGTGTGTAGTTCGCTTGCCATCTAGTTTCATGTCCGCGTGTGTTCTCGACACCTAAAGCACGAAGGTTACATCTCATTCAAGCGCATTCATACCCAAAGGAATATTTCTTTGCTGTTACAAACAAGGGAATTGGTGGCCTCCTGAAGAGATGGGGAGATGGAGCGAGCATGATACGAGGAACATGGAAGCCGAGAGATAACAATAAAGGACAGGAGAACAAGACTGAGGGAAAGGAAAATATGGAAGTAGACTCTGAGTCTGATAGCGAGGAAGAGGAGGAAGAGGAGGAAGAGGAGGCGGAGGATGGAGAGGATGGAGAAGACCTTGATGTGGCCGAGGAGGGTGAAGAAACCCCAAAAGGACGGTACAACGACGGAAGCACCGCTAGGTCTCCCGCAGTTTCACCCAAACCGCCGTCCCCTCGGCAATCGGGCGTTCGCTCATCCTCGTTATCGTACGGACGAGTGGACGATTTGACACAATCGATGAGCGCACTCTCGTTGGTGCCACCAGCAATTCGGTTTGGACGAGGTGGAAAGAGCGGAGGATTCATGCATCCTGAGCTACATAATCCGCATGTGCTGAGGGGCAGCTTTGGTCCAAGAGGAAGAGGGAGGGCTAGGATCGCTGCGAATGTTGACCCGCACGCAGGACATGCGCGTGCAGGCGGAACCACGCCGGATGTGCATACGAAACGAGGTGGATATACCAGGGGCGGTTCTACTCCTCGTCGCGGTGGGGTTATCCATGTTCAAGCCAGGGGCGATACGATATGATCTAGTGACGAGAATTAACAAGGGTGGTTGTATTAGGCATCTGGGATTCGAAACCCTATTGTTTTCACCAGGCCCTTGTTTTCTTTTCAGACGTGCGATTTTCTATGAACACTGACGACGCTGTTCTGTCCACCAAGGTCTCAAAGCAGGCGCCAAAGCACCTGGTACACATCACCACAACGAAGGAAAAACACGTACCGTGTGGGAAGCGTGAGTTCAACGAACAAAAAGTGTTGGCTAGTTACACCCGGGGGCCGGTCGTCAATACAAGGCAAGTGTTGTAATACGACACAATGCAAGCAGATGACAATGAACTGCGTATGTATTTGGTTTTCTTGTTGTAGGTGCCAGTTGGCGTCTATTATCCTCCCGCTCAATTGTCTGCTCATCCCTCATAAAGCTCGCCGCCCATTCCCCGGATCGCTCACTGTTGAGCTAGTCTCGCCCAGGATTCCTTTCCTTCTCTTTCTCAATATCCAGTACGTCTTTTGTGTCTTGTTCCTTTCTGGTTTCTCCGTTCTGAACTCATCTGCTTGCGATCAGACATCTCGGATCGCCCCGCAATGGCGCACTTCCATTCCACTATTAAGGTTGACTATCCCTTCCTCGCTCATCCCCCTCCTCAGAAAAAGCGTCCCCAACAACCTCTCCCCTCCTCCCCCTTCCCCGGGTCCAACCCTGCCCAAACCATCCACCGCAGGTCCAGCACCTTCTCTACGATCTCTGCCTGGGCTGCTCACGTGCAACCTGGTTCCCCTGCCTCCCTCTCCCCGCGCTCCCCACGTCGCCGCCCTTCTCTCGGTAGAGGCCGTTGTCCTTCGGTCACGTCCATCTGCGCTGCTTCCGCATCTTTCCTCCACACTGCACCCACCCCGACCACTGCCCGCATAACCACCCCCTCCGCCCGTGACTTCAAGGCCGATCTTACCACCGTTGGTTACACTTCTGTCTTCCTCCAGCTTCCTAGCACCCCCGTTTCCGCTGCACTCTCTTTCTCCGTCAAATCCCCATCTACAAGTGCTGTCCCTACACGCAAACCTCGCGGTTTCACCCGATTCCGTTCCCTCTCCGTCCTTCGATCACGAGGCAGGTCCAAATCTGTTTGTCCTGACTCCCCTACCAAAATGACGGCCAGGACTGCCGCGGCTTCCGCTGCTATCGTCAAGCGCAAGAAAGCCAAATATGCCATGCGACCTCCCCCTCTGATCAATGAACTTGCCCTCATGCAGTTTGCCGACGGTGGATGCATGGATGATAATATCAGACGCATTATGGAAGCCCAGGCCAAGGCTACAGGTGCTGTCGGTCTCGCCGACGTTTACCGCGATGGCGAAGGCGGTATCTGGTTGGACCAGGACGAGGAGTGGGAATATGCCCATCTCCTTGCAGAGGGCGACGAGTCCCGCCCTCGTGCCGCAGGTGACCTTCAATGGGTCACTTTTGGTAGCAGCACGTCGCTTTGTATTCCTAGTGATCAACGACGTGGCAGCGTATCGACACAAGATTCCGATCTGGATCCCAAGCATATCGTTCAACCTGCCGATCTATTTGGCGGGGACGATCTCGCGCTATTTGGCAGTGCTGTCGTACCCCTTGTGACCCGCAAACCTAGCGTGTCCGTTCTCTCCCTTCCTTCCCGACCACGCCGCGCTGCCAAGCACCTCCGCAAACCCGACTTTTTAGTCGACGTGGCGTTTTCGCGCCTCCACGCCTCCCCAAAGAGCCCCAAATATCCGATTTCCCCTGTCGGGACGATGAAGGCCAAAGGGAAAGCCAGGAGACGCCCGGCACCGCTCAAGCTTTCCCCACCGAGTCCGGCGTTCAAGCGGCCCACGAATTCGCCGATCGATCCGGACAGAGTTCGGCAGGACTTCATCGAGGCCAGTTTTGAGCCTATATCGGTTTCGGTCCCGGTGACCCCATTTACGCCTGCGACGGCCGTGGCCGTGTCTACGCGTGTGAACGCGCACCCACGACTTGCTGGCACCAGCCGCGCCATCAACGTGCCATGGCGGACTGTTAACGACGGTCTGATGAGTTTGGGGATGAAGACGAGACCATCCATGTTGAACATGATGGCGTTCTTTCGATCGGGAAAAAAGGAAAATGTGATGTGATTTTCTGTTGTTGCCTTATCCTACTTTCCCTCCTCCCTTTCTTCTTGTGTTTTTTTATGTTTAGATTCTTGTTTTTGTTACTACACTACATATAGCATTCTATCATGATTATCGACACACCTACATTGATTGTATTGTATTGCACATTCTATAGCTATGTAGTATGTACTGCCTTACCACCATGCATTTACAATTCAAGCATTACATATGCTTGCTCGTTCTTTGCTACAGCATCTCATGTGTTCATCGAAGAATCTATGATCATATGACGGATAAGTTACGATTAGCTTGCTCGCTACACTTGAGCTAGTACTAAGTACATCCATTTGCTTTCCTTTTTGGGGTGCTCATTCGCGGGTTCCTCCGTAGTTCAAGTTTTCTTTTACTCATATAGCAGATTCAATGACTCGACAGAAGACAGCCACTGCGGATTGAGCAATGGATCACCGGCAACATACCCAGCCTAATTCGTTGACGGGCCGAGTGCTTAAGGATTTGGTCACGTATCGCCGGCACCGATTGCTGTAGGGTAATGTAGGCCCCGAGACCCACCACTATATATATATGTCCAGAAAGCCGATATCTGTGGTGCATTCCCTGTCTACGAAACGTCCATAAAACCATAGTGGAATCTCAAAGTTGGACGAAATGGCAAGACAAACCCGGCGTTCGGGATCATCGTGTCCCATCACGATAATTGTAGTAAGCTTTCCCTTGAAGCTGACAATCTCATGTGACTTAGGATATCCCATGGTTCAGTCGGCTCCCTTGGCCCCTTGGCATACTCAATATATATAAACTAGCTGACGCTACGTTTTCCACACCATTTCCTGTCACTCCTGACTGGGGCAGTGGTGAATCGATACGATCATGTCCACCAACCCACTTGTCCCACTCTATGGAACGCTATATGGCTCATTTTTCTTTGGCACTGTCATGTCGACCACATTTTACGGTGTTACATGCATGCAAACGTGAGTACTATTCCTTCCAAGTGCATTATCACGACAGGACAAAGCGCGCTCTTACCACCTGCACAGGTTCTTCTATTACGTCCAGTAAGGCCCACGTATCCTTTATGCATTCGTCACTTTACCTGCACTTGTTCCAGTTATCAGAACGATCGCATGCGCATGAAGATATTCGTGAGTTAAGTTGTCAACGAATCCAGGACAATAACATACTGTCCTCCCCAGGTGGCGATTCTATGGTGAATCTCATGTTACTTCGGTTTGCGACCTCTCTGATGCTCTCATAATAGGGCACTCAACACAATTCACGAAGCGTTGAATGTATCTGGAGGCGCGTTTTCGACAGACGCAGTACTTGGACACCTTGTTTCTCATTCTGCGCCCTATAGTGTACAAGTACATCATGGCCGGTCTGGCGAACCCATCACCATATTCACCTCTGCAGGCGAATCCGTAAGTCATTATTTTCATCATCAGGGTTGTCTCACCTCGACTTTCTTCCTAGGGAGATCATCGTAAGCCCTACCGGTGGGATTTCATTGAATGCTCTCTGACAAGTCGCAGTTACAGGTACTCTTGACGGTAAATATCCATCTCTCCACTTGGAAAGAGTACTGATAGGGTTTCAGATCCTCGTTACGATACCTACGCGAGGATTTTTTGTCTACCGAATTTACGTTTGTGGGTCTCGACCTTTAGGTTTGTTATCTATTTACTCACACCTGTCTAGTCAGTGGGAAGAGTATTATCGCGCCAGCCGTTTGGGTAAGGGGCCTACGCACATCATGCAAGAATTTCAGGTCGCTGACACCCACGGTATAGGTTATCCTAGCGATAATCCAATTTTGTAAGACTTTATTTATGAACAATGGGAACGCAAAGTCTAATGTATTTCCGTGTGTCAGCGACTGCGATCGGTATGCTGTCATTAGTAACATCTGCCCGAGTCGTTGCTGATGATTACCATCTTAGCTTACATGGGGAAAGCGATGTATTTTCAAAATGGGTTCGTTTCTTTTTTTCTCTCAGATTACAATTCACTGGTACATTTAATATTAGCCTACAGGTCGTTAACCTCAAGGAGCTCAGCGAAAGTTCGTTTATGGTAGGGATATGTTTTATGTTCTAGATTGAAGATCACAACGTCTACTTCGCAGGTTCTCGCCACTATCTGCCTCTCAGTTGGCGCCGCGGTGGACATCCTGATCGCCATTTTCTTGACGTTCTTACTTTTCCACATCCGCACCACGAATGGATTTGGAAAGTAAGCGCACACGGCTTTCTGCCGTTTGCCGGCCATGACATGCATCTAATCATGAATTTAGGACCACGGGTACGGGACATGTCATGCAGCGCCTGACCGTATTTGCGGTGAACACGGGTATCTGGCCAGCCACGTTCGCTCTCTTGACCGTCATCTTGGTGGGTGTCTTCCATCGCCGGCGCTCATCTGCCGTATTTTCCTAATCCATATGGTTTAGCTCCATGCCTTCCCGTCAAATGTGCTTTACGCCGTGCCATATATTCCACTTTGCTCGGTCTACTGCAACACACTGCTTGCCAACTTGAATGCGAGAGTATATATTGGGGGTGAGAAAACGACAACGCGCAGTGCCGGCCCGGAGTTGGTCACAAATTTGAGTTCACGGAGGAGCACCAAGACCGAAAGGCAGTGTGGAGAGACAGATTTAGACTTTTCACCACAAGAGGTGGGTTTTGCTGATACTACGATCACCACGGGACTGATCAGATAGTCGTTGTCTTGACACCAGGGTGTGTGGATGACCCCGGATGCGGTCACGTTTTCGGATGGCAACCGGTTCTCAGAAGAGAGTCCGGTTTGACTGTCTGACTTTTGAGCTGGATGACCTGGCTTTGACGATGGAGATCTGCTCCAATATGACCTAGTAAACCTAGTTCATTTTCTTGGCCATGTCTCTCCTGTTTTCCTTCATCTCATCGCTCGCGTATGTAGATCTATACTTTTGTGCTATAGGAACTCGGTTTCATGTGTGTATGTAACTTTCCGGATCGAATTAACACATTGGCAGCGGTGCCTAGGGCCAACCTTCAAAACTTCATGCATCACTGGCACGCAGGAACAGAAGCCTGAGGAAGGATGATATTTGAACAGCATACAGTATGCTATTCAAACTCCGGACCAGTGTCTTGATCAACGGTTTCTCACCCGGACCACCAATGTAGAACCACCAGACTAACTCGGATTTGTATGCTACAATGAGGTTGTCCCTTCATCAGGGATCGATGCGCCCACCATAGCATTCGTGCAGTTATATATCAGTGCTTCACCGTTTTCATATTGTACCTCCTTCCTCAGGCTACTGTGGATCGTAGTCAAGTCAATCATACCAGCCATGTCAACTTCGGACTCAGCATCTCTCCCGCCATTCGGATCGATATATGGTGCGTTTTACTTTGGGGCTATCATGTCGACCACATTTTATGGAATCACATGCATGCAAACGTGAGTGTTCGTCTCAAGGTGCATCGTAGTCATTCTCACAAGAGTCACAACCCGGACAGATTCTTCTACTATCTCCAGTAAGGTTTGTGTTCCTCGAACTCATCCATTGGCTTACCCGCTCCTGTCCCAGCTATCAGAATGATCCTAGGCGCACAAAGATTTTCGTAAGTCCGTTTATTGAACAAGTCCAGCGCGATAACCGGAGTGTACTAGGTAGCTGCTTTATGGTATGGTGCACGTCACATCGGCCCGCGATGTCCCTGACGCTTCGTGACAGGGCATTCAATACAAACCATGAAGCTCTGTGTGTTTCTGGTGGTTTGTCTCGTTGCAGCTGCACCACTCCAATTTCACTCACATCTGATTCACATAGCATACAAATACATTATCGTTGGCCTGGCCACCCCATCTTCAGTTCCGTCGGACATAAATGCGTGAGTCATTGTTCAAGGTCTTAGTTCTCACATGTTCAGCTTTCTTTTCATTTCCCCAGGGAGCTTATCGTAAGTCTTACCAGTAATCTCTTTGGAAATGGCTAACAAATCGTAGTTACAGTTACTTCTCATTGTACTCAATCTTTTTTCTGCCCGGATAGAATGTTAATATTATTCAGGCCATGATTGCAATACCATCACAAGGATTTTTCATTTATCGAATCTACATTTGTGCGTCTGTCTTCATGCCCTCCCCTCTTTTACTCACGTTAGATCAGTCAGCAAGAAGAAAATATTTGCACCACTTACATGGGTAAGACATCCATACACACTTGAATTCTGGTTCTGCTTAAGCCCTCAGTGTAGGTTCTCCTAACGATCATCCAGTCTGGTAAGATTTTATTACGATTGGCTGTGTCGGTCTGATTAGATTTTCTAAATCTTAGTGTCTGTTATCGGTACGGCATTGTGCGAAGTTCATGTCAGTGCCATTAACGTTGATGATCACAATGTCAGTTTACGTTGCAAAAGCACTGTATAGTGCGAATGAGTTTGTTCGTTCTCTCTTGGAGTCTGCCCTGTACACTTCTTACCTACTTCTAGCGTACAAGTTGTTCCGCTAAATGTGCTCAATGACACATTAATGACGGTAAGGGTATGTTCTCTATTCTGAATTGAAGTCTCGTCATTCTGTAAACAGACCCTATCCACCCTTTCTCTCTCTCTCGCTGCTGGCGCAGACATTCTAATCACCATCTCCTTAACATTCTTACTTGTTCGCCAGCGGGATGCTAATGGCTTTGCAAGGTAGGATAGATTTGTGTCGTGTTGTTGACATGCATCTGATCATTAATTTTACAAGTACGGCGCACCTTTTGCAACGCCTCATTGTGTTTTCAGTAAACACAGGTACCTGGACTGCGGTATGCGCTCTCTTGACTGTCATTCTAGTGCGTGTTGTTGATCACCAGTATGCTTGTCTGACATATCCTAATGCAATGCCACAGATTAATGCCGCCCCTGCCAATGCGCTCTACGCTTTGCCTGGTATGCCACTTTGTGCAGTCTACTGTAACACTGTTCTTGCAAACTTGAATGCAAGAGAGTATCTTGGGGGTGGGGGGACAGCCGACATGTTTGATGTGGACTTGTCTGCAAACTCAGGTTCACAGTCCAAAATCGTCCAGATCACTGAACAGCCTAAAGTGGCGGAGTTGGGCTCTCCCGTACAACATGTGAGATTTTACCATGCAAACTACTATCAGATGTGATTTCCATGCTGACGAAGCCGGAAGACAGCGGAAGTGTTAGCGTTGCGGATGCCTCGAACCTCTTAATGCATCAGCAAGTTGATTGGGGCTAATAATAGGGACTCAGGGCACTACTAGGAGTTCATCTACAATTCCGTTTACCTAAGAGCCCGTTTTCCATTTGTAATTATAATTATGTACGTATCTATATCTGTCTGCAACTTGAACACGAATAATGGAAGCATACCAGAATCTCTGGGTGGAACTTAGACACCCCTCGGAATTAGAATCCAGCTTTCTTCAACAAAGCATTGGGGGAGGACCAAGACCAATTACTATGGGTGTGTGCTGACTCAGATGCGACCGTCTTACGATAGCAATAACCATGTCACTACTGTACACATAAACAAAAGTAAAAGCAAAAGTGTCCAAATCCCTGACAAGACGAACCGTAACTGCACCCCATACGGAACCCACTACTGTAGTGGAACAAATGCTATTCAAACTCCAGGCCTCGGGCCACTACCTTGAATTTGGAACGTCACCCGCCTTTGCTAGTACTAGTATGCTGCGGCTGCCAGTGCCAGTACTACTAGTATCTCCGCAGCTTGGTGCTATGCAATGTGTAAAGTCCGGCATCATAAATAATATTTCGATGCGCCCATCACGTTATTCGTTGTCCGGCCACCTTACTGCATTTCTGTGCAAGTCTCACAGTATTTACATAGTAAGTTTGCTAGTACCACTTTCGAATTCCTTCCTGCTGACTCTGACTGAATCATCGATACCAGCCATGTCAATTGACCTGGGAGCGTCTCTTCCGCCACGTGGACCGATTTATGGAGCACTTTATTTTGGTGCTATCATGTCGACCGCATTTTATGGGATAACATGCATGCAGACGTGAGCGATCGTCTCGGGGTGCATTAGTCATACTCACAACCTGGATAGATTCTTCTACTATCTCCAGTAAGGTTTATGTTCCTCGAACTAATCCACTGGCTTACCCGCTCCTGTCCCAGCTATCAGAATGATTCCAGGCGCACAAAGATCTTCGTAAGTCCGTTTATTGAACGAGTCCAGCGCGATAACTGGAGTGTACCAGGTAGCTGCTTTATGGTATGGTGCACGTTACAATCGGCCGGCGATGTCCCTGATGCTTCGTGTTAGGGTGCTCAATACAATCCATGAAGCTCTGTGTGTTTCCGGAGGTTTGTCTCTTTGAGGCTGCACCGCTCCAATTTCACTCGTATGTGATTCACGTAGTATACAAATCCGTTCTGGCTTGCCTGGCCAACCCATCTTCAAGTTTAATTCCGTCGGACATGAATTCGTGAGGCATTGCTCACGATCTTAGTTGTTACATATTGATTTTTCTTATTTCAAGGGAGCTCATCGTAAGTCTTCTCAGTAGTCTCGGAAAGTTGTCAACAAGTAATAGTTGCAGTTACTTCTTATTGTACCTCCCATTTTCAAGTTTCTGCCCGGATGGTGTGTTAATATCTCTCAGGGAGTGGTTGCAATACCTTCACAAGGCTTTTTCGTCTATCGAATCTACATTTGTGCGTCTGTCTTCAAGTTCACCCCCATTTACTCACAGTAGCTTAGTCAGCAAGAAAAAGATTTTTGCACCACTTACATGGGTAAGTCATTCATAACAAATAGGATCTTTTGTTTGGCTTCAACCTTGAGTATAGGCCATCCTGACGATCGTCCAGTTCGGTAAGATTTTACTGCCATTGGTGGTGTTGGTCTGACGAAATCCTGTAAAATTTCAGTGTGTACTATCAGTAGGTTATCGTGTGGTATTCATGCCAGACCAATAATGTTCACGTTTACAACATGATTCAGTTTACGCTGCAAAAGCACTGTATAGCACAGATGGGTTCGTTCGCTCTTTCCCATAATTTACTCCTGTAGACTTCTTATTCGCTTCTAGCATACAAGTTGTTTCACTGAATGTGCTCGATGAAACCTTTATGACGGTAAGGGTATGTTCTGTGTTTGGAATCGAGGACTCACCATTTTGTGGACAGACCCTAGTTACCATTTGTTACTCTGTCACTGCTGGGATGGACATCATGATCACCGTCTTCTTAACATTCTTACTCGTCCGCCAGTGGGATGCCATTTGCTTTGCAAGGTAAGCATGTACGAATTTTTGTCGTGTTGTCGACATGCATCTGATCATGAATCTGACAAGTACGTTGCACCTTTTGCAACGCCTCATCGTGTTTGCAGCAAACACTGGTACCTGGACTGCAATGTGTGCTCTTTTGACTCTCATCCTAGTGCGCGTTATTTTACCACTGGTATGCTTGTCTCACATATGCTGATGCAAACGCCCCAGCTGCATGTCTTTCCGACAAGTGCGCTCTTTGCCGTGCCCGGTATGCCACTTTGCGCAGTATACTGTAACACCGTTCTTGCAAACTTGAATGCAAGAGCGTATCTTGGGGGTGGAGGGACAGCCAATATGGTTGATATAGACTTGTTCGCAAACTCAGGTTCGCAGGTGTCCGAAAGCACCTAGACGAACAGCCTCGCAACTGGTGCGATTTCGCGGTGGTATAGACATCGTGGTTTTATCAGATGTGTTTACTATGCTAGGGAGTCTGGAAGATAACAGAGGTGATGGTATTTTGGGACGCCAAACAGTCTGTGATGTTGACCAAAGCTCCAGGAGCTCGATGTGCCAATGGTAGTCGCTCTGCCCAAAAGGATAATATGAACCTCTTTCTCTTACAGAGACTTGATGATCCCCCGTTGAACTGCGGCGTGGTCTCGAACAACCATATGCTTGCGACCCACGGCATTGTAATGAGTGCACATTTCGGCTCCCAACCCGTGAAATAATCTGACGAAGTGATGATTCGTATTCGCATCACTGCCAGTAATGCCATTCGCTCAACCCTCAGGCCTTGACGACTGGCAAACCGTTACGATGGGACCTGAAGTACTGATTCGGACTGAGGTTAGTTATGTCGATTTCTTCCTACCGTCTTCTGTCTCTCATTCGCTGACCCCAGTTCTCGAAGGAGACAATGTATAAGTACGCCGGCTTGCCTGATTCCGGATAATCAGTGTCGGGCAGAGGTTATTTGATGCGAGCGAGGTGTGGAGGCGAGCTCAGACAGTGAGATGATAGTGGGGACGTAAGTGGAGATATTATTCTGTCCCCTATACTACTGCCTTAGTTATACTGTCCTACTGTATTGGTTGCTAATCCCATAGATTAGTCGTTTGGGATTGTATTTGGCACTCTCGGCCTTGTGTGGCTTGTATATTAGATAACAGGCAAGCGTCTCACAACAATCAGTATATGTATGTTCCGTCTGGGATACTGAGTGGTATTCACTCAGTATTATAACCTTTTGGCGTGGCGGTTAAAGCGGTAGATGGTCTGGCCCTTACACAATGGTGGGGTTGATTCAGCTTCGCCATCTGTCTTGAGGATCATTCCCTCCATTCTAAGCGCTCGTATCATATAACCCGCTGCCCGCTCTTGCGCCAATTCAACGTATCATAGGATTGGACCAATCCAGACAGCAAATTGTGGGACAAAACGGAAGTAGGAATCACCATGTCGGGTTCAGGATTCCCAATGCCACTGCTACATCTCCCCGAACTAGAACTACATAGGACTGAGACGGTGCTTACTTCATGAATGCAGAGACCCACCGCATGGTCCTGTGCACAGGAAATATGTGGTTGGCTTCACAATCCCTTCCATTTTCAATAACAAGGAGACCCAGCCCCTGAACGAAACCGATGGGCATTCGGTGCCCGTGAGCTTCAAAAACTCAATCTGCAATGATGCACCCCGGGCCCAGACAATGCACGGTACATCATCCGTTTTATCTGTTTCTGTAGGTTCCTGTCCAAGCTTGTCAGTGCCGATACGGACGTGTCGAAAGGTGAAGTTAAAACTATTTTTAATGACACATGGGCGTTTGGTTCCTACATGGTCCGCTGGGTCTGTTCGAATTCGCCATGTTGTTGCTGGGCTTACACAGGTGTCTTGCTGGTGCAATGCTTGATGTGGATCGTGCCATCAGTGGTGAGTCTTGAATGAGATCCTCTTCTCTACAATTGTGATCGGTAAGGTTTCTGGTCCTCGATCAACGAACGTGGGACATATTTGCTGGTTGGCTCGGCTGAATGTACCTAATCTTCATTATCTCCCAACATCAGACTCCTCGTCGAGGTCTCTGACAAGATCCTGTCGTATTGATGGTTGATGAAGTGGATATCCCATCATGTGCAATGTGCATGTTATTGCGGTCATTATGGATCGGATGCGTCGGGGACTGCCGCAGACATCTTAACAGGACAGAACAAGCAGCAAAATTTACCAGGACCCAAGTGTGCCATCGGCGTTCGAGTGCATCAATCATCGATAAGAGAAGCAAAATGAAATTTCGTATTGATGCCATTAGGCGGGGTGTGAGTTTGAACCCGAAGATTGAAGCGTTACAGGTATAGTTATCAAATCGATGGCATTCGATTCCTGGTCCCGTTCCCGGATTATTCTCCGCGCATTGAGCCTGTCCAAACATTGAGACATCTACAGGTTTGAAGAAATGTTATGAGGACTTACACAGCCAGCATAGAATTCACATAACCTACATGAACAGTCAGCATTGTATCGCCTGTTACCCGAGAGATGGGACTTGCTCGCGCCAAACACCGTGTCCGCTGCAGCTACCCAATAGCTGTGGCCCTGAGTAAGATCCTTTGTTCACCGCATCAGCAACCAGCAGGTAATGTACTGACTCTCGACATACCAGAATACCCATGATGGCTGCCATCAAGCTTATCGGAACATGAAAATTATGTATAGTAAGTGAGAAGGGGGCTTACCAAGTCATTGCGCCCGTAGAGATCCAAACACGAGCTAAATCCCGGATTATACTACGTCGTCTCCTGAAGTCAGATTTCCAGAGATATTTGAAGACGGAAAATGTGATGAGAAAGTCACAGAAAGTGTTCGTGCAAGCATAGGGCAATATCAACTGTAAATGACGCAGGGAGATTAGCAAGCAGGCCAATAAAACACACTGGCCTCACCGGAGATGTGAACATATGATCGACAGTTCCAACCTGGGTGCTACAAAAAATCGCTTCAGCCCAAGTTTACGTGTCAGTGTAAATGGTGCACAAACAGGTCAACGAAGTACCCTGGGGTGAGATCAATCCAATCAATCATAAGTCAGCCCATCATTGTACGTACATGTGCCAAAAGCTGGTGAAGTTAGCGAGTCAGACAAAGCTCACTACTTCAGTACCCATGATAACTTTACCGTATCCCAGAATCACTGTGGCAAACTACAGGAAAGTAGTAAGATTTTGAAACATATACCCTGATAGTTTGGACTAACAATAACAAGAGCGAGTGGCTTGTTCCTCCCGCTGACTACAGAGACGTTAACAAGTGTGAGGCGAGGATTTAACAACAATAACTTACTCGTCCATGTGCGATGACAGTAAAAGCTGACCAATAGTTTAGTGCGTTGTATGATGCTAAGAACTGGTACAAACAATCCTACGACAGAGATGACGTGGTACTAGCAAGCCGGTAGTAAGCAAATAACCAAAAGCATCATGCAGGAGCTCACATTGACGCATATCAAAACCTCCAGTTGAAATCGTAGATAAGCACTAGAGAACACATTTTTAACAATGAAACACTCACATACCCGCCCCTACAAGCCACATCAGTGCAAGTCGACCGTATCTGGATGGCCTGAGGCTTACCAATTCATTTCATGCTTGCAGCGCCATGAGTAGGATCGATGGCACAAAACGAGCAACTCCCATATGAATCGAGTGCTCCCAATAAATTGAGCGGTGTCTGCTAAGCTTGGAAAGGAAATCGTGATGATGCATGAGTAGATGCACGAAAATGCAACCCACAATATTGCAAGTACCTAAGACGAATCTGTTGGGTACGCAGCTGACAGAAACATTTGAATGGACATACCAATGCTTTAATGAACCAAGGATCACCCGGAAACCAATGTTTGTAGCAAATCGCCTGGCCTAATGTAACGCCGTACACTCTATCAAAAACATTGGATTAGGCCCCGCAGGCAGGGGAATGCTAGTGATGTCACATCCACGTACAAGCTAGCAATTGCGTACCCTACTCAAATCGATGAGCATAGAGGCCCACCAAGGATTTGCAGTGGCCTCCTTACCTATCAATTCTTGGCCCGAATCCAAAGTATCGTCATCCCTAGCAGATGTGGCTGAGACAGGATAAGCTCCCATGGTGGGCCGCGACGAGAATTCTAACCTATAAGTATGTGGCGAAGCCATCCATTATCCGATCATCTGAAACGAGCACAGGGCCATAAGTCACCATATGGAATTCTTTCGGGGTGGTGTTACCACACCGCAGAAAGTTATGGAAAAGTCATTTAAGAAACAAGAAGTTTTCAAATAGTATGTATTACTTACTATGAAAAGCATGAAGACGCCGTAATCCTGGTGGGTATACATTGAATCGGCTGTCGTTCCCGAAAGATTCCAGTTGGCGTGCCACCAGATGGAATTCGGGTTGTCAAATGCGATCCGTAACGAGCATAAACTCGTTGTCGGAATTACGATCGAATGAAATGTGCTTCGGACAGGTTGAGAGAAAGGGAAACGCAAGTCAGAAAACTCAGCCGCATCAACGTTACACGTGTTACAAAGAATTTGTTCTGTTAAAGGGTATTAGTTCAGCCAGCCGCAGGGAGGACTCCTGAT
The DNA here is from genome assembly GCA_038090055.1 of Hemileccinum hortonii. Classification (NCBI taxonomy): domain Eukaryota; kingdom Fungi; phylum Basidiomycota; class Agaricomycetes; order Boletales; family Boletaceae; genus Hemileccinum; species Hemileccinum hortonii. The sequence goes on along the minus strand of JBBPLZ010000065.1, from coordinate 8,224 downwards.
GGGAACTATTCAATGTAACGGATCATCCAAGCTAAAACGCGCGTAGCCCAAGTTAGCTAGAGGGTCCGAACCAACAAACCATATTATATCATTCAACACAATTCTGACCAAACTTGGAGAACAGTGATGAATCAGGATCGACATCAATTTGTCCAGGGATAATTGATGATAACATACCGAAGCAAAGCAAAGCCGAGGACAAGCTGCAGCGCTGCAAGCTTCAAATGTTGGGTTACTTCACTCTCTCATGTGGTGGAATGGCGACTTTCTCTTGTTCATCCACAGGCTTCTGAGCGCCTAGCCGCATCAGAAGCCCGGCTAGACTAGCGGTGCCCATAGTCACATCTATGCATTATTAGACAAATGTCCTCAATCAGTGATATGTTCCTTACCTTTGACATTCTCTTCCGAGTCAGTATCAAGCTGGTTTGACTCCAATGGCTAAATTTCGTGCTGATCGACGGCTTGCCTCATAGACCGGTCCGGTCACCAGACTACCGTAAGGCCTACTTGTGGGTCTGCACCACTGGCAACACCATTTCTTTCAGAAGCGACGAATAATGAGCAAGCAGCTGACTATTATCAGCAGTACCGGAAGTTTCCGCAAGCAGTTTTTGAACAAACTTGAACCCGTTATTTCTTGAGTCCTCGATGTCATGGTGGTGCAGCATCCGAGATGCCTGATGCCTTTCGGAGTTGTATGCAACAGGCCAAGAATGAAGTTCTGTGACTCTATCTGTACGCACTGGCGGTATCACCCCATTCCACATCTACAACGCCCTCCCACTTCCACCCAACCAGAAAGGACGGTGGCACAGGTCCGACTGGACGCGACCGAGCGTACCCCGATGCTCCTTTGATATTGCTCCATGGAGGGGACTGGGGAGGTCCCTGCTGCGTTACTGTGTGAGGACCTGCCATCCTATTGACCGAGTTTGTATAACCCAGTCCTCATCTGTCTGCGCTAGTTGTCTCGGCCCCTTTAACACCATTCGTCTCAGCCAATCTTGTAGCCAATAGTATCTTCCCCCTACCAATCTGCTCCTCACGGCTGCCATTAACGACTAGACATCAGATCCAAGCATTCCTCTGTTATCACTCATGGCTCGTGTCGCTGCTACTTCTCCCATTAACGCCATCCATGATTGGAGACCTCGGTGTCTTCTCTCGGGCCTTTGATCAGTATCCTAACCACCGCCCGAGCTTCGTCATCTCCGCCCACGACTCCTCATTCCAAACACGAAATACACCTTACACCACTCATCCCTAGTGCTCTGTACTCCCGTGCACCTGTCATCCTCTTGGTCCTATTGCAATACCCCTTGATTTGATCGAGAGAAAGGTTTGCAGTCTGGTGTTCCATGCTTCACGTGTCTGATTGCCGCTTGATCTGAATTCAGTTGATCGAACTCGCGTTCGCATCAAACGTCTTGTTCGCGAATTTACCTGTGACCTCCAGGGACAGGCCGACCCGCCGCACCGACCTTTCTTCCTTTGATGAGTCAACAGTGGCGGTATGGCATTCGTTAGCAGCACCGCCGGCAAAATCAAGAAGCTCCCCAAAAATTTCATTGCCGTCAGCTTCAGGTGATGGAGACCGGTAAGTTTCTGGTTGCGCATGATGGTGTTTGGAATCCAACTGGGACCATTTCAGCGTTGGATGCATTTACGATGCCGTTGGGAATTTGGCCACGCCTCCCATACGCGTTCCCGCAACTCTCGGAACGCCGATTACCGGATGTGAAATGCGTATCGTGGATCCCGCATATAGCGTCACCGCTCGACCCCACAACTCCGCAGGCCAATGACAGTTATCTGCTACAACAGCCACAAGCAACGTCTTCCTTTGTCGAGGGTTGCTAGTACCCCACTGGGGATGTTGGCATCACCAGAAATGGTAAGATGAGATTCAGCGGCCGTATGAAGGACACGATCATCATTCACGGTGTGTCGTACGGTATTCCTGATCTCGAAACTCACCTCGACCACCAGTCGTTCTTCATGAAGAGCGTCAACGAAGGCTGACTAACGTCTGGCCCATCTGCAACACGTGTCGCGTTCTGCCCATCCATCGACCGCCATTTCCAATTTCTTTGAACTCGGCAGCGCCCGATACAGGTTGGGCCTCTTGATATCGGTCGACAAAGACACGACCAGAGGTGCGACAAGGTTCATCTTGTCTCGTCGTCGTATCATCGTATTGTGTAACTATCTACAGGCAATTAACAATGATGAGATACACTGGCCAAATGCTCAGGTCCTGTCATTCAAACCACATATTTGTAGGAACTATGAGTTCACCCACTTGGAGTGTTGTTTGCTTCGGTGTTCGTGTGAATTTGCCGGTTTCGAGTTACTTTGGCGTTGCCACATGTTAGGCGCTCACCTTATTCCACGAAGTTCTTAGCGTTTCAGGAGGTCTGTCCCTTAGGAGCACAATGCTGGTCGCTGATACTGTGCTTTACATAGCATACATATCATCGTTTTGAGCGGAAATCCGTGAGTGATCATTAAGTCATTCGTTCAGTATCTGGGACAGTTTTCTTAGCCCAATACTCTTCCTAGGGAGTTTGTCGTAGGTTTTATCTATAACCTCCTTGGAAAGTCTACCAATGAGTTGCAGTTGCAGTCATTCTTCACAGTACCCGCCTATTTTTCTGCCCGGTGTGGGTATTGATATCTTTCAGACCATGGTTGGAGTGTTCTCACAAGGCTTATTTGTCTACCAGTTTACGCATATCTGTATATTGTTGGGTCCGAGCCCTTCTCTGATTTACCCACATCCGCTCAGTCAGCGGGAGAACGTTGTTTTCACCGAGGAATTGCATACACGAGGAAGTCCGGTTTACAAAACTTTGGGTATTCCTCTGGTGATCCTCCGGCTCAGTAAGACTCTGATAAACGCTAGAGGATTGCAGTCTAAGAAGCTTTCTGAACATCGATGTATCAGGAGGCCACTGGAAGCCATTAACATTACCCTTGTGTCGGCCATCTTTGGATCGATAGGAAACATGCGCCGTTTCTCTTCAGTGGTGGTATGGTAATGTCGTAGTAAGGCCAGCAGGCGAGTCGTGATGGGCACATAGGTGCCCGTGGGCTCCAACAACTCCTATGGCATAGCGAATCCACTTTTATGGCTTCCAAACCGTTTAACTCGTTGACAGGGAAGGTGAGACAGTTCGCAATGACACCTGCGCTACCATCTTGTAGACCAGGTTCAACCATTGTCCCATTTGATCTTGCGCCACCCTTTCCATTGGCTGGGTCAAGACCGAAGCCTGAGGTCTGTTCGGGAGTGCACTGAGGGTGAAAATGATAGGAGTTAATATCGCCGAGAGTGGGAAGAGCTGCTCCCATTTGGAACTTGTTGCGGGGCACTGCTCAAATTACTATGTCGTAAAGACTAGTCGCGCTTTCTCCGTCCCATCATGACCTCGACAAAGTTTCATCCCCTCCCCCCCACCCCAGACCGCACATTCGCCCACCAGGATGCCCTCCCAAAGTTACCCATCCCTCTTCTCGAGGATACCTGCAAGCGATACCTAACTGCCCTTCGTGGCTTGCAAGACGACGAAGAACACGCTGCTACCGCCCGTGCCGTCCAGAGCTTCCTTCAAGGAGAGGGTCCTGCCCTTCAGGAACGTCTCAAGAAATGGGCTGCAGGACATGCAAGGTACGTACCATTCTTGCATCAAGGCCAGAAATGGCCCTCACAGGGTTGCGTAGCTATATCGAAGACTTTTGGTGAGAGGGATCTAGTCTCCTCCAATCCCCTCCATGTCGACTAATTCCGCCGCGATGCGAACGATCGGTGGGCCCGAACAGGTATGAGAGTTACCTGTCACACAGCGACCCCGTGGTCCTCGCTCTCAACCCCTTCTTCGTACTCGAGTACGTCTCTCCCCTCTTCGGTTCGCATATCGAACTCGATGTCACTTCTCAAGGAACGATCCCACACCCGATCGAGGATCCCAACTGCCTCGCGCTTCCGCCCTCATCATCTCCTCCCTCGGATTCATACATGACCTCCGTGCCGGGTTACTCGACCCCGATGCAGTCCATGGGCGTCCACTTGACATGGATCAGTACACAAGACTGTTTGGAACAGCGCGCATCCCAACGCAGGTACAGATCCTCTCTGATCGATCACAAATGGACATCACTGATCGTGCGAGAACAGAGGGGATGCAAGATGGTCACCAACGAGGTTGCCCGTCACATCGTCGTTCTCAGACGGGGCCAATTTTGTGCGTAACTAGTCCCTTTTTTGTTGTCGTCAATGGTCCGAACCACTCAGATTGGTTCGACGTACTCGATGAGGCGAATCGACCTTTGTTGACCGAGCGCGAGGTACTTCGGAACCTCCAAGCCATCGTGCACGATGCAGACAAGACCCCGATCACCGAGGTTCGACCCCCATTCGACCTTTACGCTCATTCTGAATGTCGTTCAGGTTGCCCGTACCTCCATTGGCGTGCTTACCACTGAAAACAGAAAGACTTGGTCTCGGTTGCGGCAAGCGCTTGCAGAAGATCGAACAAACGCCGCTTGCCTGAGACTTATCGACGATGCACTGTTTGTGGTTTGTCTCGATGATGCTGCGCCCGCTCGTGAAGGTGGTGCCGAGAGTCAGTGGAACAATGTGAACGGAGAAGACTTGGCAGCGCTCTGCTCCAATTTTTTGTGTGGAACGTACGATCTTCGAGAGGGAGTTCAAGTAGGGACATGTACCAACAGGTGGTACGACAAGGTTTGGGTTCACCTACTATAATGTGGCTTGATAACTGACCTCAAATTGGGGGAGCAGCTTCAGATCATCGTTTGCGCGGATGGTGCTGCTGGAATCAATTTTGAGCATACTGGGGTGGATGGTCACACCGTCCTCAGGTACTTTCTCAACTCCGTCCCCCTTTTTTCTTGCTCACGAGGTACATCTTCGTGATCAGATTTGCGGCCGATGTATTCACAGAGGGCCTTATGCTATTGGCACGCTCCATAAACCCTTCAGCGCCTACACTCTTCCATGCTCCCCTCTCCCCTCATGCGAAGTCACACAAACTCCCAAAGGCTAATCCAGGGTCGAGCGTTCTGGACAAGTACGATACCAGCCCCGCCAAACTTATTTGGACGCTTACACCTCAGATCCGAGTCGGAATTCGATTCGCGGAAACGAGGCTAAGTGACTTGATCTGCCAGAACGATTGCCAAGCGTTGGAATTCAAGGGGTACGGAAAGAACTTTATCACCAGTCACGGATTCAGCCCGGATGCGTTCGTTCAAATGGCATTCCAAGCAGCGTATTTTGGACTTTATGGTAACTTGAGAGCTCACTTGAGGTGTCGATGGATTAACAAGATCATGATTAGGAAGAACCGAGTGTACATACGAGCCTGCAATGACAAAAGCATTTTTGCATGGTCGTACCGAAGCAATTCGCACCGTCCAGCCGGAGAGCGTGGAGTTCACCAAGGTTGATGCTTTCCTTTTTCCAGTCGGTCCAGGTATCTCATTCGTTCGCAATGTCTTTACAGACGTTTTTTTCAGAGGCCTCCAATGAACGAAAGATTACTACTCTGCGCAGAGCATGTGAACGCCACGTTACCTTGACGAAAGAGTGTAGTCAGGGTCTCGGCCAAGACAGGTCAGTCTAGGAAGGACAATGCACCACTGGCAGAGCTTACCCTCGCACTAGGCATCTGTATGCGTTATATTGCCTTTACCAACGGCAGCTCAGTGGGAACCTTGATCCCCTTCCCGATGACCCTGTTCCAAGTACCGCAACGATTTCTCAGGCAGGACCATTACCATCCATCTTTGCGGACCCTGGCTGGAACCTGCTCGGCACCTCCATCCTGTCGACGTCCAACTGTGGAAATCCTGCACTGCGCCTTTTCGGATTTGGTCCCGTTGCTGCGGATGGATACGGTATTGGTTACATCATCAAGGAGAATGGAATTAGCGTGTACGTACCTTTTGAGGCCTGTGCATGGTTTCGAATTTGACGAGGTATGCAGTGTGGCGTCATCAAAGCATCTTCAGACGAGGCGGTACTTGGATACGTTGCAGGGTTACCTTTTGGATGTCCAGCGCACCCTTGTGCAGCTCTACATGTCAGCCAACGAGCGACCTGCGCCATTCGTCGATCATTCCGGTGTTCTGCGTGACTCCAAGACAGGGCGACCTATCAATGGTCAGAGTGGCTCAGATGACGGTGCGAGCGATGAGCACGAGGACACAATGAGTGGGTTGCGCCTTGTGGTTTCCAAGCGTATCGACTCATCAGTGTGGGATACAGCGGGATATTCCTTCTTTGATAGCGGCGATATTGAGTTACTCGGCGGCCGGAAGAAGAGCCCTTATGCGAATATAGGTAGGTTTGGTCCTACTAGTTGGGAGCAATTAGGACTGACTGGGGTGTCACAGGCAGAGTGCTTCCGCTGTCTGAGTGTTGAATACTGATCAGTGTGAAGAAGTATGAAGATGCAATGTATGAATGAGTAGCTACTAGAGCGGGGCGTGTATTCGAGATGCGCAGCGTGTTTGTGATTTGAATCGTGGTGATTTGAATCATCTGATGATGATGAGTCGCAAGTGTGAAATATGAGAATTTATGTAAGACACCAATACTAATACTAGTAGTATATCTACGCACTGATCGCTTCTCTCTTTCTATCATCATCACCATGTCTCACGTTCTTCCTCCTCTCCCTTACACCTACAATGCGCTCGAGCCCTACATTTCGGAGAAAATAATGACGCTCCACCATACCAAGCACCACCAGGCATACGTGAACGCTCTCAACGCTGCTGAAGCCAACTATGTCAACGCCGCCACCCCCAGGGAACGCATCGCCCTCCAAGCTGCCATCCGCTTCAACGGTGGTGGTAAGTCTCTTTACTTCCAATCGCGCGCGATAAGCACTACGTAGTATGATACATCCCCTTCTTATGTGTTATCATGCTATCATCTCCATCTTGATTACGATTACGATCACGATCATGATCGACAAAACGATTCTCATTGATCATCGTCCACCCCATGTCTAGGTCACATCAACCACTCCCTGTTCTGGACCAATTTGGCGCCTTCTGCAACTGAGGGCAATGGCGGTCTTGGTGGTATACTCCTGGATGGAGCATTGAAGGCGGCCATCGTGAACGACTTTGGCTCCCTTGATAAGATGATCAAGGAGTTCAACACGACTACGGCTGCCATCCAGGGCTCCGGCTGGGGCTGGGTCGTATGTATTCTTCCTTCTTTTTTCTGTCCGTCGCAAATCCCTAACCACTATTTTTCGTCGTGGCGGGATGATAGGGATATAACCCAAAGAACAGGAGGCTCGAGATCGTGACGACGGCCAACCAGGACCCGCTGCTGTCGCACACCCCCATCATCGGCGTGGATATTTGGGAGCATGCGTTCTACCTCCAATACCTCAACGTCAAGGTCGATGTGAGTGTTTTTTTTTCTTCCCGGAGGATCTGGAACGCGGGCTCATGACTGTACTAGTACCTCAACGCCATTTGGAACGTCATCAACTTTAAGGAAGCAGAAGTGAGGTACTTGGCTGCTACAAACAGCAAATTGTGAACGTACCCCCACTGGAAAGAAAATGGATCAATGTTGCGTAGGTACGAATGTAAGCTTTGTACAGTGTTGGAGGCAATTGTAGTATCTTCTTCCTGTTTCATTAAATCTCGGCACTCCATATCAGTGACGCAAAGATTTTTGTAACCCGTCTACTAGTAACGGGAGAAGTATCGGATACAGTATGATGCCGCGAATTCGCTCGTCTACTTGGGTTCAAGCTATTACCCGGTCTCAGATTCAAAGATATAAAAACACGTCACGTCCATGTTGAGCATGTCGGTCCCGTCACATTATTTCACCTCGTCATCATGCCGAGGCCAGTCCCCCAAAAAACTATATGAGCTATCAATGCCATTTAAGTCAAGCAGGAACCGGCGGCGGGGTCGTCATTTCTCGGAATTGTCCATGACCCTGCAGTGGCCTCGCTAGGTTACCTTGTAACACTGGAATGCGGTGCAGTAGGTGCGAACTGGAATAATTTCCGCGCTGCTAGCTAGTCTGCTGGCGACCAGACCGGTCTATGAGGCAAGCCGTCGATAGACTAGCCGCTCGCCTTCAATATTTCAATTCTCCGAGCTCTCACGGGGTCAGCCAGTGTGCAATGAGGCCTCAGGGGATATCCAAAGCGTGCAG
>JBBPLZ010000064.1:10781-22081 GCA_038090055.1 Hemileccinum hortonii | reverse complement strand
CTTGCCCCGCCCAGCTGTACAGCCCTTCCGCAAACTCTAGATTGTCCCGTTCCGCCTTGAACAACTTGGCGTAATCCTGCGGTTGCCCTGCCTGCGCGGTTCCCATGACCGCGAATGGCGACATCGTCATGTCATGTGTAGAATCGGCAGCTAGATCCGCATGTCACCATCAACGACTGAACCCACGGACGAAAGCACGCACAGTTATCACCCCCGAGGATGAGACGGTACAACCCATTCAGGCCGAAAAAGTTGAGGAAATACCACGACAGTGAGGACACCCACCGGACGTCCATATCAGGCGTTTCAATGCCACGCTGGAGCATAGACTTGAACCCAAGCGTCAAGGGAAAAGGCAGCTTGACTATGAACAAGAAATCTGAGTACCACGAAGTACAGGACCACTGGAGACGCACTGAGGACAAACCCTTGGAAGAAAAAGTTGATCCAGCCCATGATAACCATCTGCGGCACCATCATCACCATCTGCGTCTTCATCCCAGCCATCATCCCGTCCATGGCAGCCGGGTCCGAGAAGGGATTTGATGCAGACAAAGCCGCGTCACTTTTGGGCGGACCGTCTTTGAGATATGTCCCAGCCTTGAATCCTTCGGAAAGGCTCTGTGATATCGTCTTGTAGTATAACGGTGGTATAGGTGACTTTGCAGACGTGGCGCGGAGTATTTGAGATCTTGCGAGAGCCCGCCTGGAGTGTCCAACATTCTCGAACAGCGTCATCATAAAATGGCAAAGAGACATACTGTTCACGAAGTGCTGCACGGGACGACTTCTTGGGTGACGACTGTAGTAAAAGCACAACATAATGTCGTAGCACGCCAACGAGAATCTTGGATTCAGAAAAAGGTGTCGTCAGTGAACGGCGTCAATGGCTGGTGGACGCGAATACCATGACGAGGGTGATTGGGAACAGGACCCAATCCCGTATTTGCGGGTCGAGATATAATGATACCCTATCAATGAAACCCTGTCAACCTGAGTACAACTCATGAGGACAGCCATAACAATACGGACGGTGTGCTCGAGGGCATGACTGTTGACGCGAGAACTTGCAATTGCGCGACTGCCTCTTTTGGTGGGACACATGGCCGCAGTCGCAACGCTCTCATCCGCACCACCATGGACAACTCTCCAACCGCACTTTTTGATACGTATGAGCAAGATTTTCGTCAAATACTTGACGGTGTACGGTCGAAGCTCGACGGAGACGGCAAAGATGATCGTGGAGGTGAGGTCAATGCGTAATATGCTCACCGTTGAAACTTATCAATGTATCCAAACAGAACAGAGAAGGGCAGCTCTCAGGCGAGTAGAGATGGAATTAGACGAGGCTGACGAAATGGTGTGTGTTGCCTTCCTCGTGTCCCCCACCAGCTAACATATGTCCAGATTTCACAAATGGAGATCGAAATCCAGGGGATACCCCAATCTCTCAGGCCCCAGTATCAGACTCGTCTCAGAACTGCCAAAACAGATCTGACCAGGTTCAAAAAGATATCCAAGGACCTGCACGCCCAATTTTCCCGTGCCGACTTGCTTGCATCACCCGGGAGAGTTGGTACACCAACCTCGGATGAACCTTATGGGGCAACGAGCGATAGAACGAGGTTGTTGGCCGGTATTTCAACGCTGGAGGATGGCACGAAACGATTGCAGGAATCTCAGCGAATTGCTCTCGAAACCGAGGACCAGGGTGCCGAGATTCTAATGAACCTCCGTGCTCAGCGGGAGCAAATTGAGAACGCAAGAGATACCGTAGGTTCAAGTTTCGCAGAGTGCTAGATGCACCACTCATCTTCTCCTAGCTACGGACTGCGGACACGGCCATAGGCCGTGCGTCGGGTACGCTGAAGAAAATGATCAGACGGTAGTTTCAGTCTCGTCACCTCGCCTCGCCAGATTACCACTCTGACTGTTTGACCTAGGATGTATCAGCAACGTGTGGTGACCGCCGCCATCATCGTTTTCCTCGTTTTACTCATTGCAATCATCATCTGGGAAAAGCTCTTCCGCTAGAACACTTTGATTATTTATTACTTGCGCATTGTCCATTACTGATACTCGGACAGTATATTTATCATCTCTACATACCAGTCCTCTCTTCCCCTTTCAATACTATTATTCGAGGATGGGTAAAGTTTTCATGTGATGTGTATGAAGAATCATTCCTTTTATTCTTAGAGTCGCTTTTACTCTGGTTTCAACACAAGCGCTCATTAATAGTTTCAGTCGAACCAGCAAATACATGTTGTCCAGTTCTTGCTAGTGCTCCTTGTCCTTGCACCCTAAGCTTTGGTCGCTTTAACTGTCAATGCTTCGAACTTCTTTAGCTTCATGTAACGTGTAGGCCAGGACACCTATATGTATTGATGTTAACGGAAGCATGATATTTTTTCCAAGGCCACACGGAGGGACACCTGACGGCTGTAATATCCTTGCTCCGATGAGGACGCAGAAGAATTCGCATTAATTGTGAACCGAGGTCATGTAAGAGAAGCACATGATTGACCTTGTTCGTGTACCATCCCGAGCTTGCTCCGAGTATTGCTAACATCGTACAAGGGTATTTCCGAAAGTTCTGATTAGATACGTCAGCTGGGGACTGGATCTCATCGCCACAGACGTAAACCCACCTTTCTATCTCATTGAGAACTGCGATGGTATAAATCATAAAAAAGCACGTGAATGCAGTATCCCTGAGCTATTCCAATAGTAGTAGACAGATTTTAGGAATTATCCTTTCCTTGATCTTACGTTAACCCATGCCCGCTTACCAATGAAAAATGACTATCGTCTGGGTTGCAAATATCAGCGTTTACCTCGAACTAACTCGAGATAGGATAGTAAAGATGAGGGGTTGACGTACGTGTAACAACGTTCTTGCTAAAACGAACATCCGGAGGTTAAAACCAAGAGGAAAGGGGTACTTGCACTTGGTCAGTCCACCACTCGGGTGTCAGCCAGCATGCATTAGCCACCTGCGTGCATCCATCGTCTCTCCCTCTCTTGAATTCCTTCGCAATGCCACCAGAGACACGCTCGGGGTATGCTATGCGCCCCTCCTGAATCAACAAACGTTAGGTCGTATGGAAGTTTGTGGACCAAAGCAGGATAACCAAACTGACTAGACTCGAAACGGCGATGCCACCGAGGAACTCTTCAAATCTTGACACATGGTGATCCCCGATGAGCAACGCTAAGTGCGCGTGAGTATCGGTGCGAGGAATGTGTCATGGCATTACAAGAACATCTCCACTACTTCCCACACATCGATAAGAAGGGCAATATAACGGTGAGTCTGATGACTTGTCCATGTAATTAATTTTGATGGGGTGGCTTGCTTCCCATTGGTCTTGGAGCCAAATGATGTCGGAGGCAATTTCTTGTGTGGGAGTAAGCTAAAAATTGGGAATCACGTACCGGGTCAGTCGGCCCACTTGGTTTTCCGTTACCCGCAAGGATGGCCAAATCGAGTAAATAAAACACTGGGGAAGAAATGGAACAATTCACTCTAGACGCTAGCGGGCTACATAGCCTGTCCATACTCGTGTGAACCCTGCTCTCCGTGTCTTTGGTACTGGTGGTATGGGTCGCCGTAGGATGCGTAGTCGTAAGCATAGGCTGGCTGCGCATAGTGACTCGGATAGTCCTGCACATCACGAGTAACTCCCACTCCACCGCCGCTTGGTGGCCGCACTGCAGGGGTCCGCCTGCCTTGATACACGTCATAGGGGTCCGCGACATGGTTCTCTGGCATCCCCGGATGCCCATACGCCCCCGTTTGCTGATAGGATATAGGAGCTGCAGCCGCGGAGAGGTTGACTTGGCTGCTATAGTCATCGTCGTACACGTAGCGTTGGGACGGTTCCTCGTCAAAGGTAGTTGTGGAAGGATTGTATTGTCCATATGCACCTGACGTCTGGTGAGAATAGCCCCCGCTGTACGCTGGCATAGGCGGGTAATCCGAGTAGTCAACTACGGGATTTGTGTGGTAACTTGGTGCGATGCTCTTGTTGTCAGAAGCATATTGGTAGTCTTGGGCATAAGGACTTGGGGATGGCCCTCGCTTGATCGCGGAGGTAGCGTCGGCATCATCATCATCGACAGAGAGGTTTGGAAGTGTGGGCTGCGGTAGGGGCTTGGCTATCATCTCACCCTTCTTGTTCTTGAGGTGAGAGAAGTCGCCCATGGCCTCTTTCCTAGCAAGCGCAGCAGCCTTGGCCAACCGCTCCTTATTTCGGCGCTTGATAACCTCGGCAATACGCTAAAGAGCGCTTAGATACGAGTAAGACGCGCACAGGTGAAGACCCACTTTATCCACTTTGTGGCAGACATATTCCTGAAAAGTTGAGGTCAATCAATATCTGTGGAGTTCGGATGATAAGCAAAGCTTACCTTCAAGTTCCCCTGAATGTAGCAAAGGAGGGGGATATAAAAGATGCCGGCGATGATTAACAGAAAAAGCGAGCCAGCAAAAATGACAAAGGTGAAAAACGTTGAAACAGTCAGGGCGGATGTCGAGAGACTATTTCCGGCGAAATACTTTGACACGTCGTACCATGGACCATTGTTCTTCCTGGCGAGGTAAATGCTGTATAGCGTCAGGGCGTTGATTGTCTGTCGGGGACCATCGGACAAAAGCAGCCGCTTCCAACCTATACTAGGATGTCAGAGCTCGTATGGTGACAAGAATGTATGTCTTACTCTTGAACGTAAAGAAGATAAAGAAAGCAAAGTCATCCTTCTTCTTGGTGGAATTGCTGATGTGGTCGAAGAAGCAAAAGTGGTCATATGAACCTGTAACCAAACGGATTGAGTAATTGATAATGTCTGACAGTATAGTGGCGTACGGAGTGAATAATAGTGGTTTGCCATCACATTCGTAAAGGCATATGAAATATCCCGACTGGCTATTATCTTTTTTGATTTGCGAGCTTCGTATGCCAGCTGCAAAGATGAGAACGTAGTAGGGTGGGTCGAGCGTGTATACTCACCAACAGGAAACCAAAGATAATACACCCCACGAACAACCACTTCCCGATGTTAAAAGGGATATAAAAGCAACCATCTTGATGTTGACAGTCATTGAAGATTTGATTTGACCATGTTGAGGTGGTCAACATTGTGGTTGCAGAGAAGATATCCGAGATATACACGAGAAATGATTTGAGAATGATGATGTAAAGCCACAAGTACCTAGAGGGCGCCAAGTCAGAAGTTGATTCGTATTACGGACGGGGAAGTGACATCCTGCGCAGGTGTACCATGGCATAGTAATGCTGTCGGACTCACTTTAGACGCATGAAGAATCCATTATCTGTGAATTCCCGTGTGTCAATGAAGTCGAACTACGAGAATGCATTCATTCATGGGTTTGGATGGATAACTACTCTATGGAGTACCTTGTGGTCGGGAACAACTTCCCGCTTCCAAGCAGGGCCGGAACACATTGTATGGGGGTGGTATGGTCGATCAAAGAACGATTAGGACAGCGAGCGAGTTGTCGAGTATGGTGAGTAAAGATCGCTGGTGCGCGCGTGCGACACAGTCGCATACAGAACGGAACTGAACGCGCTGAAACGAGTGGACGAGAAAAGAGAGCCGACTAATCGCTGGAGAACAAACCGTAGGGAGCGTTGTGGGGGAGGGAGAGGGAGGAGGAGGAACCGGACAAAAGGCGGTGGTTAGGCGGCCAACTTCTCCGTACCGAGGTAACTAGGGCCCCTTTACATAATCCAGTACTACAACAACAAACCGCCTTCAAGTTCAAGTCTTGCGACTTGATCATCACCCACAGCAATACTAATATGACGACCGTACAGAAAATCAAAGTATGTCAATCTCACGCGTAGGCTCTGTCTTCTTGACCAAAATTGACTCCCGCAAGGAAATCGAGGATGAGATGGTAATCTTAAGCAGCATCTTCCGACTATAGTTTCATTTACCCCAGCCTGCAGGCCAGAAGTATGTTTGTATATCGATACTGTGTCTTTTGCACTTGCAAACATGTTCAATCACTTAGCCCAAAAGAACAAGGCCACTAGCTACCACCTCGGGCAGCTCAAGGCCAAGCTCGCAAAGCTCAGGCGAGAGTTGATATCGCCATCCGGAGGCGGAGGAGGAGGAGGCATCGGATTTGATGTAGCTCGCACGGGAGTGGCGTCTGTTGGCTTCGTCGGTTTCCCGTCTGTCGGGAAGGTGAGTGACGATTCGACTCAGATCCATCTTCATACTGACCCGTTTACAAGTCTACTCTCATGTCAAAACTCACGGGAACTCATTCAGAGGTCTCGGAGATTGACTTCACCACCCTTACCACCGTTCCTGGCACCCTGAAAGTGCACGGTGCCCCAATACAAATTCTAGATCTACGTGAGTACATCATATTTACGAAAACTAACACTCAGCACCCCTTAGCTGGTATTATCGAGGGTGCGAACGACGGTCGTGGCAGAGGTCGTCAGGGTCAGTCGTTTGTGCGCGTACATCACCCCTTTTCTTTTGCTTAATTCTGCTTGTTAGTAATCGCTGGTATGAAATGACGCACAGCGTACCGTGCAACGACCCAGCAAAGACTTATTTCTCCTTTGACAGTCGCTCGGACATGTAACCTTATCTTCATCGTGCTTGACGTTCTTAAACCTCTCGGGGACAAGAAGATTATTCAAAGTGAACTAGAAGGATTTGGTATTCGGCTCAATAAAAAACCTCCTGCGATCACAGTTCGCAAGAAAGACAAGGGCGGAGTTGCAATCACGAATACAGTACCCCTCACAAATATTGATCAAGATGAAATCAAAGCTGTGCTTAGCGAGTACAAGCTCAGCAACGCGGATGTCACGATACGCGAACCAAATTGTACTACGGATGACTTGGTAGATGTTATCGAAGGCAACAGGCAAGTTTTCGCCCTCTCCCTGTTCATATCGATTCACATCGCAAACAGAGTCTATATACCTGCTGTCTATGTAGGTTCATATCACGAACATGGACCGAATCTGCATGCTGACCCAGCTTCATAGGTTCTCAACAAAGTAAGCCAGTATTGCCACTCAAATTCGTTGAATCCGTCACGCTCTCCACCAGATAGATGCCATCTCAATAGAGGAACTTGATCTTCTGTAAGCGTCCTACGGTCGCTTCCTCGTTTGTCGAAACATCCAACACGGTCCTCCAGATACAAAATACCAAACAGCGTACCAATTTCATCCAAGGAATGGATGAACGTCGACGAACTAATTGAAAAGATGTGGGACGCTCTGGAGCTTGTCCGTGTTTACACAAAGCCCCGGGGCCAGTCGCCGGATTATTCCGCTCCGGTTGTCCTACGTCGGGGAAGGTGCACGATCGAGGACTTCTGCAGTGCCATTCACAAAGAGATCGCAAAACAGATGAAATAGTAAGGCTCACCCAACGTTTGCCATACATCATTTACTGAAATTTCGGTAGCGCCACTGTGTGGGGATCCAGCGCAAAGCACGCACGAGGGCAGAAAGTCGGCCTTGACCACGTTCTAGAAGACGAAGATGGCAAGTCAAGGTGGTTCTCCTGAATTTCTTACATTGACCATCCTATGCAGTTGTCCACATCTCAAAGCGGTAGATCAAAAATATAGCTTGTATTTCCTCCGATGCTTTGCAAGATCTGCCTTACTATTGCCTGAGGTATATCGCACCCAGCCGGATGAATGCCCAGACCAGACCAAGCGCACAGTATACGCTCGTCATCATCAAGGGAAGAAACTCGACCTGAGGATTCCCACCGAGAACCAGTGGAAATGTAAGGATGAGTCCCAGTAATGGTGCGAAGCCCAGCAAATATGCATTTTCTAGCTGCTCCAGTATGACCCAGGGTAACGCAGTCGGGAACCTAACGAGGGTTAGAAATATTTCCTAAATGATGACGGTGGGTATGCTCACTCATAAACCTGTTTGTATAATGGGAGGAGGACCATGACGGCCCAGATAAGAGAGTAACCCGTCTTGATCAGTGTTTCTGTGCCAGAATGAGATCATTAATATCGCTTTACCAAAAATGCTCACCGTTAGGCGTAAATAACAAAGGGAAGAGGGAAAATATCCCGGCAATACTCGCTATCATGTAAGTCTTGAAATGAGCGTAGTCGTCTGTTGCAAGCAGACTGTCAATCTGTGAGTCTCGAGAACACGGAGTTAACAGTGATTCGCTGGAATGTCACCTGAGGGGAACAAGGACAAGGAGAATAGCTTTTTCGTGGACATGCCAACCAAACATGTACGAGGTGTAACCACACAATGTAAGCGCAGTTAAGAAGGACTTGTAGTTTGGTGCCTTCCACAATTTCACAAGGAAAATCTTCAGATAATGTCAGCTAAAACACCCATCTCACATATCGTAGCCTACCAATTGAAACAAGATAGTGATCACGAATGTATGAATTGGCTTGACAGTTGGAAGGACGGCAAAGGTGGTGTCACCAACAAGGCCGCGTGACGTGGAAACCACTCCTTGCTGGTTGAATACGAAATTCGCGCCAAATCGCCTAGCCACTTTAGACGTACGAGATCAGTACTATATCGTGACGAGGAAAAGATGGGCAAGAGCATACGCTGAAGAAGTACACGGTCTGCCGCTGTGACCAAAGCCCATGCATTTGGGGCCCAGTAAGCATGATTTAGACCACGAGTAAATGGGAAAAGACGAGACAGAAGTTGCGGCAACTGGCCCATCAATACGAATGGTCCAAGTGAGATTCCGAAAACCAAGATCACGGTATTCGCCAGCGAGGTGAACTTTGTCGGAAGAACCTCGCCAGAAGGGGACATACAATGCGAACGCAAAAGATAGACAAAGTATGCAGGCTGTCGGGTTTTCAATGAAATGAACAAAGCGGGACTGGAGAACATACTGCGAGGTACATGTAGATATGCTTGAAGTTGAGAAGCACCGCAAAAAGCAGGCCGCTTGCTAACCTTCTCCCCTATACATGAAACAAACCTAAGTGTGTAGAGCACCAGGACGAGAATGTTTCCTACCTCGCGTGCCATGAGGATTGACCAAAGTAAAATTCCAAACATGAAGCCATTGTATTGAAAGTGAATATGGTCAATGATCAGGAAGCCTGGATGGAAGAAGAGGGAAGCAGACAAGATACGTTGTCGCCAAGGATCAACTGCCCCGCGAATGAATCTACATCACCCCGTTTAACTGTGTATTAACTCAGGTTCAGTGGTTCACGGACCTGAGTAACGCTACTCCGAGGACAATTTCAGTCAACACCACGGTGCTTCGCTGGTATGCGACAACAGACCACGCGTCATAGTTCAGGTTGTAAAGATTGACTATCTGTGGATCAATGAATGATGCCGGGATTGACAAGAGCTTTTCAAAATAAGCAAAGAATGGAGGGTAGTCAAGCGCTGGAGAGCACGAATCAATGTTTTTGTGAGCACAAGGGCAAGAGGAGGGCTCACTCCATTGCGACGTGGTCTGCCAGATAGGTTAATTTGGAATGATGGTTGGCACTACGTGATGGCGTACATCAAAGTACCATTGTGAAATGGGGAGCGAATAAGTTATTGCAAGCCAATTGCGGTGCACCTCAAAATCTGTAGAACGACTAGACCACGCGTGAGAGTCAAGTCTATAAAGATGCGTGATCCAGACCCACTAGGAAGGGAAGAGAAGAAGTTTGACAGCAGTCGAGAGCAGCAACATGTCGACCTCGGAGCGCGTTACGAGTTGCAAGACACTTGGCAGCCATTGAAGAAGTGTGTTTGGTTGCCCCAACGTCTTGCCTTCTTGTACTATTGGGTGTTGTGCATACCTTGAGGAGGATGCCAAGGAATTGGACATGACCAGACTGAATAGTCCTGATGGTGGTAGGAGAGATTGTTTACGTCGGCAAGACTAGTCAACGTTGTCATTCAACCCAACACTACTGGCAACTTCAAGTTACTACTATGTAGGCCGCTATGCCGTCTAACTTGCACACTTTTCCACCGTCTCAAATGTCCGTCCACATCCCGAAAGGGATTGGGCGCAAGTGTTTGATTATGTCTCCCGGGACGACTGGATCATCGACTTCGGTCAGAAACACAACGCCAACCCTCAGGGCGTGAAGAATCGGTACGGCCTCATTATCAACGTCGAGCTCATCCGCGACGAGTTGAAGAAGGATGGGGAATACGCATTAGTACGGAGTGCGGATCATGTTGTAAGGGAACTATTTAGGGCCAATGAGAGGGTTGACGCGTTGACGACCAAAACGCTCCTCCTCGCCAGTGTGCCGAAGTTGAAGAATTCCTGAATACCATTGACGAGCCTCGGTGGATGAATCGTTGATGGATGTACGTCGTCCGGCGGGTCGAGTGAACCAGTGAATATGGATACTGAAGGGGACAGACGAGGGGGAATACAGTCAATGATCCATATGCTTAATCATGCCACTATACCAGCATGCTCCCGACGGGTGCGGACCAGTATTTCTTCAAACGGTAACTTGATGAGCGACTATCGAGACAAACTGAAACCTCGTTGTTTATGAGTTGTACTGCTGCCGAGTGTGTGGCCATTCACGCCCACGTCGCGCACTCTTTTCTCCACCTCGTTTACTTTGCCCTCGACTTCGCGCACTGCCCCGTCGATCCACTGCAGACTTTCTAGATGACTGCTCAGGATCTGCGCAATTTGTACCATTGGATCCTCGTTGCCATGAGAAGATCCATTAGCAGAGGGCGTAATCGAGAGAGCATTGACCGAATCAATCATCTGAGTGAGGGACCCCGAAAGATCATCGAGGTGTGAATGCAACTCGGTCGCGAGGACATAACTGAAGGAAACGATGGGCAAATGAGGAAATGACAGCAGGGTAGAAAAGCTGGCTTACTTTTTATCACGTTCGGTGTCCGCGGGACCGGTATCGAGTGCGCGAAGGCTACCCCCTTGACCACCGAGAACTTGGCCGACAGAGCGTTCGTAAGCATCCAATGCGGCGGAGAGGTCTTTTTGTTGTTGTTCGATGTGGTCGAGCGTTTGTTCAATATCGCTCTGCTCGCGTTCAACGCCCAAAACGTGACTGTATATTGCAGCCAACTGTGTACAGGGTTCATGCCTTGGTCCACTATGGTCGATTCTGAACCTACGTTGTTGCCATTCTCCATCAAGGCGCGGTCCCACACAGCGACCTCGCCGGCAAACTTGTTGAATTCGCGGACATGACTATCGAGGTCAGCTGTCCACTTGTTGACAATCTCTTCGATCGTTTTGCCCCTCAGAATAGAGGGTGGAGGGACGGATATTGT
>JBBPLZ010000064.1:0-10682 GCA_038090055.1 Hemileccinum hortonii | reverse complement strand
CACACAGCGACCTCGCCGGCAAACTTGTTGAATTCGCGGACATGACTATCGAGGTCAGCTGTCCACTTGTTGACAATCTCTTCGATCGTTTTGCCCCTCAGAATAGAGGGTGGAGGGACGGATATTGCGGTCATGACGGGAGTGTTGGTGTTTCCAGGGGCCAGCGGCGTAGCATCCTTGGGCTTGAAGAGATTGTCTGTGCCCGTCTTGAACATGGCGCGACTCGTCTCAGCTTTTCTCGTCTTATCGTCAGAATTTGAATCGGAGTTGACTTTTGGGTCACCCCAAAAAAGGAAAGGCCCCTGTACATACATACTCAACGTTCTGACTCTGGTGGTCGACCGAGCGACAATTCCATCTGCGACGCCATCTTTGTAATTTCCTTCTCCAGCTCTGCAAGCCGTGTCTTTCTGTGCAAGGGTAATCAGTACAGCATCACCCACTCGACAACAAGGCATACTCAATGTTTGACCGTTCCCCTAGTTCAAATGCTTGCGAAACACCAAGTGACCGCGAATTATCCGAATCGCGCTTCCTTCGTTGCTCTTCCTTCGCCACGACATCCTTCAAGTTCGGCATAATGCGTTCATACTCGCGTTTCAGCTGAAGAAAATCAGTTTCCGGCCTCGCAAATCACCATTCCCACTCACCATTGCAGTTCTCGCCTTCAATGATCCTTCGTCGAACTTGCCCGCACCAGTGACCTCCGCTTTCATCCTTCCCAGCTCTTCGAACCACCTTGTCTCACATTCACTTAGTTCAGGTGACGCACCATTCATGAACGCCTGCAAAATCCTATCAGCCCTCCTCATCAACTCATTGTGCGTCCCCTTCATCATTTCCAACCTCCCAACTTTTCCATTCTCCTTCGTCCCTTGTATCTCCTTCGCTCTCCCCTTCAACCGTTCGACAAGCAGGACCATCTCTTTACACTTTTCTCGTATCCTCGCAAATTCCGCTTTTTGCAGCATAACTCTATCCTCTACACTTTTATGCGCCAGCACCACCGCCCTTATGTGGGTCGTAATCGATGTTACTTGCGTCCCAAGGAATCGAAGTGTGTCCGGTGTAAGCATCAACTCGCGCTGTGGTGTCTCTGAAGACAGTCGCGGAACTGAGGTGCCGCGGCTCAAGATACCCGGCGGCACAAAAGGCTCTGTCAGCAGAGAGATGTATGCAGGAGGACCATCCATCGGAACAAGCAGGTCATTGGCAACGAACGTCGCAGGTGCGATCTCCGTGGATGTGGGAGGTGCGCTGATGCTTCGTGGTGGTGGGTCAAACGAGGAAGTACCTACTTTATGCGAGGGAGCCGTCCGAAGGTTCAGCGGGAAGGATGTGATCCGGAAAGCAGACGTGAGGATGAGAATGCTATAGGACAAGTAGACGTCATTCGGAACACAGAGAGCCACCACCGGGTTGGAACACCTGAAATAAATATCAGCAAAAACCCGGAAAGATGTCTCTTGTTATTCCACTCACCGGCGTTGAAGCGAAAACGTGTTTAAAATAGGTGAAACATGCGTCCCCACTGATTTTTCAAGCATGTTAGTCAACGTTGCCCCATCGTCGTCGTCCGCACGTAAGGCTGTCGCCAGATCGCAAAGCAGATCTCCGAACTCCAGTGAGTGAACACCAAAAGCATGGTAGACATAGATGGTATCGTCATGTATCGGGTCTGCAAGGATGATAGGATGGTTTGTTTGCAATTGATTCAGTGACGAGTTGGCCGACAATGACGGTGTTTTAAGCATGGAGATGGTACCCAGGTCGATCGTTTCATAGACAGCGAACATGGGAAGTTCGTTGCCCCTGTCCTAAAACAAAATAAAAATCAGCATTCATACGACGAGGACAAGACGGAAACACACCTGTCTACTCTCCCATCGAGCCTCAACCTTCTCGACATCCAAATAAATATCTATCTTCCCATCCTGATATGTTACAACAATGACGCCAAGCCTCTCTGTCCCGCCTTCGTGATCCTCGTCGTCATCATCCGCAAAAGCCATGTAAGCAATGTCTGTCGCATCCCCCCCTTCGCTACCCTCCAGCACACGTGGGGAGGGCTGGAGGAGGAACGGTCCCTGTCTCAGCGGCTGATTCTTTATGGTACTAGGAGGATGCATTGATACAGAGCGTGATACAGCAGGGAAGATGGTGCCCGGAGGAAGCTGTTTGATAAGAGCAGATACAAATTTATGTTGATAGTCGTAGAGTGTCGAAAGATTGGATGTGGTTGCTGTGTCTTGCGAAATGAATTCTTGTTTTGCGGCGATGAAACATTCGAGAGCGTGGATGAATGAAGACGGAATCGAACTGATCCAATCGCAGTCAGTAACATGAAGAAGAAGCCAGCGAACAAAGACTCACGCATTGCGGGGCATGTAGGGACAAATAGCGTAGACGTCCCCCGAGCGAGCCAGGGCATATACGGTCAGAGGGCCCCAATCAGCTCTCCCCTTTCCGAGGGTGAAAGAGGTAACCTCGCGTTCCGCGGGGTCTTGGGCTACGAAAGACCTCGATTTCTTCTCTGGAATAAAGGAGAGGACCTGTTGTGGTTCCTCCGAGTCGATTGAGATATCGTACTCTCTACAGTTGATGGTCAGCTATTCCAATGTGAATCGTCGACAATAGCTTACCTGAGTTTTCCATCCACGGTCATGACCATGAGTGTTGATCCTGCCTCTCCCCACGGGTGCCAATCAACCTTGGAAATGGGTACGGAGGATGTCGTCCCATGATAGAATTGGCCCACTTGAACCGCCCTGCATTGACGATGAGCACAAGGTATGTAAGACAAGGTAAAGAGAATACATACTTGCAGTCGATGGATGGGGAAACGACTTTTGTGTATCCGACACGGGGCAAAACGACTACCGCAACCTGGTAAGCACCTGCGACTGCAAGAAGCTTACCACTCGGGTTCAGCGCGAGTTGATGGATTGGGAAGTCGACGTTTGGGACGTGGAGAACCTGGTATTAATCTTTTCATGTCCGACCTGATCCTGTGTGTGTTTCCTACATACCTTGTAGGACCTGCTGGTCCCGCGTCCTAGCTTGGTGTCCCAGAGGGATGTCATCCTGAGTTCTGAGCCCACTGCAACGATGAGATCTGCATCATTCAATGCCATCAGCTGGCGGCGACCAGAGAGGACGTAACCATGTTCCCCATGGCTGTCTTGAACGGAGGCAGCGAGGTTGCTGGCCGAGAGATCGAGGGGCTTGCCCTGCTCTGGCTGAGAATCGGCGGGTCGCTGAAATATGGGGTGAGCGTCGAGTAAGGTGTGCCAGTCGTCGTATGCGATGGCGTCTGCAGCGTCCATTGGGAACGAAAACGTGGTCGTGGTCGAGGAGGACGATGAGCACGGCGAACCAGTTCGTCGTCGCGTCTGGCTCGGTTCGGCTTGTCTTTCCCACGGACGCGACACCAAGGCTTGCGCGTACGAGCAAAGATCAGTGCTGAATTAAACTTGCTCATTGACCACGATGACCTCCATCGGCACAGGCTACGATCTTTCAGCGAGCACTTACTCGCCAGATGGCCGCATATTTCAGGTGCGCCATCATCCAAATCTCCCCTTCCGACTCATACATATGCTATCTAGGTTGAGTACGCTAACAAAGCCGTCGAGAACTCGGGGTATGCATCCATGTATCTCCTCGTCCATCATGCTCACAAATCATGCCATTAAGCACCGCGATCGGCCTTCGACTCAAGGATGGCGTCGTTCTTGCCGTAGAGAAACTCGTACACTCCAAGCTCCTCGTCCCAGGCGCCAATCGACGTATCCAGACCGTGGATAGACACATCGGCATGGTACACCTCTGGTTCTTCCACCTTTCTTTCCCTTGAACTCATTATACCCAGGCTACCGCAGGACTCCTTGCGGACGGTCGTAATATCTCAAACAGGGCACGCGACGAATGTGCAACCATTCGTAATAGCTTGAGAGAACAACCAACAGTCAAGGTAGACCTGGTCTTGAATCACCGCCCACACTTCTCTGAACAAGAAATCGTGCTTCCCACAGTCCGTTTCAGATCGCCTAGCGCTCTATGCACAAATGTATACGCTCTACTCATCTGTCCGGCCGTTTGGTATCAGTACCATCTTCGCAGGAGTCGACAAGACCGGTCCATCACTCTACGTTGTCGAGCCTAGCGGCGTTTGCTTGGTATATTGTCTCCTTACTGCAGCGCTCGCACGCGCTGATGTATCGATCAGGGATACCACGGAGCGGCCATTGGCAAGGGACGTCAATTGGCCAAGACTGAGCTGGAGAAGCTTAAACTCTCTGAGCTCTCGACGCGGGAGGCGGTCATGGAAGCCGCTAGAATGTCTGTCTCCTACTTTCGCCCTGTTTTCATCACTGATATTATACCAGAATATACCTCGTCCACGACGACAACAAAGAGAAAGAATTCGAGCTCGAGATGTCATGGGTAGGCAGTGAGACAAACGGATTACATGTGCCCGTACCAAGTGACTTGCTAGCGGAGGCAGAACGAAAAGCAAAGGAGGCACTAGAGAATTTCGAGTAGTTACTCGATCGTGTCTTTGTATCGGAATTTAGCGTCAAATTCAGTCTTGTACCCTCTAGTTCACTCGGACATGTCTACACAATTTGTTCGAGTTCGCGTGCATACGCTAGGTTCGCGGCAATGAGCTTCTGTTTTGGTATTTCCATCTGTTCGTCATTCTTGCGGGCAAATTTGATGAGGCCGGCAGCAAGGTCTACTTGCCACCCACGCTGTGTAATCCGTTGAGTGCCAAGAGAATGAGCGAGTCGGTCAGCGACATACCTGCTGTGCGAATTTCAAAAGGTCAGACGGGGAAGTGAAGAAGAGGAGCGTAGCAGCATCCTTCAGTGGAAGGCTCTCATACGCCGACTCTTCACAACTTGCAATCTCATTTCTATTGCGCCCTTGAGCATCGGTATGCGCGGGATCGAGCAACGCACCTGATAGTGCCCATGAGACTGTCTACAAAGAACTTGTATTCTTCCGCGGGTGCTTCTTCTCTCGCGTTCCAGACTTTGGAATAGCTCCCTTCCATGAGCCATCGTTCGAGATTGACCGGGTGGGCAATGTAGGGATTAGCACCGAATTCGTCTGCGGGGAGAGGAAGGGATTCGAGGGTTGTGTGGAAGTCTGCGATTCTGTTCTGGGTGAGGAGACGGATGAGGTTTAGTCCACGGACAGGGAATTCGCGTTTCGAGGGAGGGAGAACGGATCTGTGGAGACAAATGAACGACTGGCAGCGACGCACGAAGACTGGATGGCCTGACCTAAAGTCGGTATAGAAAGCCTGTAGCTGCGAAAAATACCTGTCAAACGAGGGGACGTCTTTGGCGCGTATGCTACAAAATGCACCGATTTCGAGGATGTCGCCTGCACGGAAGGTGAGACACGAGGAGGATAGCCTGGGGCAACCTACGGGCGACGACCAAGTCTTGTAGGTTTGATTCTGCGGTTGGAATGAGAAGGCCTGTCTGTATCAAGCCGATCTTGGGAATGGTTAGGACGATGTCTGGATGGCGATGGGCAACTTACCTTGAGCTGGGCAAGTAATGCGCCGCATTTCTTGAGATCGGTCGGACGTGCGTCGAACGCGCGCTGTAGTTCGCGGTAGAGCGTGCCCAGCTGTCGAGAAGCCATCGCTGGTCACTGTCGTGGTCAATGTACACGCGTCCTTGGGAGACGCGTCAGCCACTCAATCGCATCTTGTCTTTCTCCACAATGGATCGCATCGATATGGACAGACTGAAAAGCGGCGAGGTCAACCTCGGGGTGCGTATCCAGTCACTGAACGAATGCTCTTCATCTACATGTATTCTCGCAGACATCCATCATGGCTGTCCAATTCGACCGAGGCGTCGTCATTGGCGCAGACAGTCGCACAACGACCGGAAGCTACATCGTTCGTCACTTCCGTTCATCCTTTTCTTCTCTTGACAGCATTACAGGCCAATCGTGTCACAGACAAGCTGACATACATTCACGATCGCATATATTGTTGTCGATCAGGATCAGCAGCGGATACACAGGCCATAGCCGATATGGTCCATTACAATTGCCAGCTGTTAACGTGCGTCGCCGAATCAGCTCGCTCTTGTGCTTGTCTTCTAACGCCCATCCGAGAACAGGCAGATGCGTGGTACTCCTCCCTCCGTCGCATCTGCTGCTTCCATCTTTGAAAACCTTTGTTACGAAAACAAGGACCAGTTGTCTGCTGGGATAATTGTAGCTGGTTGGGACAACGAGGTCGGCCCTAGCGTCTACAACATTCCCCTTGGAGGTGGACTTTTCCGCCAGCCGTGGGCCATCGGCGGTACGTCGAGAAGCCTTGGATTCATGCTTTTTTCTGATACTTGTCTGACGTTAGGTTCCGGGTCAACGTACGTGTACGGTTATTGTGATGCTACTTATCAAGAGGGATGGGGGAGGGACGAGACTGTCCAGTTCGTCAAGAACAGTATGTCTGAATAGTTTTGCCCGTATTCCAGGAATGTTCATGTCCTCTACAGCACTTGCACTTGCAATGGCTCGAGACGGCTCATCTGGAGGTGTCGTTCGCATGTGTGTCATCACTGAGGAAGGTGTCGAGCGGTTGTTCGTACCTGGTGACCAACTCCCCAGGTTCTGGGAAGGCAAAGAGGTCCTATCGGCACCTCTTGGTAAAGTCCTCGAGAGCGTGCCAGTACCAATGGCCGTGGAATGATTTGTATCACTTAATATCACAAGTATCATTGACAACTCGACTAGATACCTCGATAAGAGACAAAGGCATGGGTGTGAATCCTCATATGCGAGTGCTTTGCTCGATTCTCCAATCCTTTCCAATCTCCCAGCCTTCGACTTTATCAGCGAAAGCGTCACCCTCCCACATCCTCAATCTCCACAGCGCAATCGCGAGTGCAGCCGAGTCCGCACGTTTCACCGTCTGCTCATTCGACATGAGAAGGAACGCGTGACTCCCTTTTGCGTCACCCTTTGCGGGCCCGGGTTCCACTCGCGCGGACCTCATTGTTGGGCGTGTTCCACGGAAATGTCGTTCAACATCGAGTAGTTCCGTAAGCAATTTATGGAGTGCGGCACGATGTGGTGGTGAAGGGAACATGGTGACGCCATTATACTGGGGAACGCATGCATGTGGCAAGAACGTCGAAAAGGGAATCTCCAAAGAATGGTCCACCCCCTGTTCCAATACGTTTTCTGGAACGCTCACATGATGCAGGTTTGAGAGCGGCGGAAGGGCTTTCTTGTATATGGGGGCGGGCACGGTGCTTGAATCGTTGGATGGGATTTCTGGCTCTTGGGATGGTTGAGGTCGTAGTTTTGTTCTCGGATCGCGGTTGACGGGAGGGACGACGAGGACGGCTGCTCCATCGGGGAACGGAATCCTGCCGGTCTCGCGCAAGGTTTTGAACTCGGATCGCGTGAGACGTCGAAGAATGGTGGGATCCCCGTCCACATCGAATTCAATCCGGCCACGGTTCCGTTTGAGAGCATCAATCAGCATTTCTAATTCCTGCAGGACACGAAGGCGCAGGAGGTAGCTGATATGTGAACGAAGGTGTTTGGAGAAGAAAATGTGTGCATTGTATCCAGGGAGTGAAACTGAAGACGGCGTATGCGAATGAGCTAGCGTGCAAAGGATCGGGAACAGGATAGCCACCTGGTGACTTCATTGTTTCGACAGCGTCTTTCCAGCAAGACACGTACACGGCAACGCGGGCTTTTCTGCGCTTGTACTTTGGATGTTCAAGTCCATCTGGCATGAGGACCTCTACTGTGCGCGCGTCCTGCGTCTTGGGGGGCAAGCGAAGCACCGCGAGTCTAACAAGAAAATCTGGACATGAAACAAGATGAGAAGCATTTGGGCACGGAAACACACACGTACCGTTGGGTAGATATCTTTTAGAAATCGTGCATTGTCGCAGAGGAGTGGCCAACATCCTGACTGTTATTCGTCATCTAATCAGAGACGGGTGCAAACGAGCGGTTGAACGCACGGTATGGGCTTGACCACCACTCGCGTTCTTGAGTGGTCATCTCTCTCGGAACGTCGTGTTCATCGTGTACGACCGGCCGAGCACCCAGACGCACTCTTGGCGGGAGACGTTTATGCCTTGTAAATACGCGTTTGTCCGTCATCGGGTTTTCGTCGAACAGAATCGAACGCGTTCGCCCGGCAGGATGAAAAGACGGCAAGGGAAGCGGAATCGATCGGTATAACGATTTTCTTTTGCGAGAACTGACATTTTGCGGGCGGGGGACGTGTTTCGCGGTCGAACTTGTCTCCTGGAGGACTTTGAGAAGACGCGGTAGGAGACGAGGCATGGTACGTTCGCATCGAGTTCATGTGGGCACAACTAACCTCGGGAAAACAGTCATTCCTTATCTCCTACAGCTAACCCGTACTAAGACCACCTCGACGCTATCAGACGGGGGTCACATGTCTTCATGGCTTTAAAGGCCAGGTCGGAGCCAAAGAACGCCAAGATGGGCCCGAGCGATATCCCTATCACCCTCGCCGTCATTGGCTGTGGTCAGCGCGGGGCGGTACGTATCTACTCCAACACCGATCCCTGAGCAAACTAACGAGTACCGTCCACAGAGATATTCTACCTATGCGCTCGATCATCCCCATCGTTGCAAAGTAGTTGCGATGGCAGAACCTCGCGACAATACCCGTACCCTCTTTGCCAAAGCGCATGCTATCGATGACACCCTTGTTTTCAACACTTGGCAGGATCTGCTCAAGGCGTCTACAGAGACACTCGAGACGGTCGGGAAACGCCTGGCAGATGCTGTCATCGTCGCTGTACACGACCACATGCACAAGGATGTTGTATTGGCATTTGCTCAGCAGGGCTATCACATCTTGTGTGAGAAACCGATGGCAACCAACTTGCGCGATCTTGTCGCAATGGAGGAGGCAGTAAACAAGGCGGGAATCATATTTGGGATGGGCCACGGTGTGTACCACCCGCCACGAGAGGTGACCAAGGAACTCATCATGTTCGCATAGTGTTACGTTACTCCCCGTACGGCAGGGCAGTCACCGAGGTGGTTCGCTCCGGCAAACTAGGAGAGCTCGTGAATGCAGTGCATGTCGAGCCTATTGGTTACTTCCACTTTGCCCATTCGTATGTCCGGGGTAACTGGGCAAAGGAAGCAGAGAGCTCCTTCTCTCTCTTGACCAAGAGTTGCCAGTACGTCTCCGTTGTCCTTCACGTTGATGCCTCTCATGTCTTGATGTTCTCCAGTGATATTGACCTTCTCTGTCACTGGCTGTCTCCAGCTACTCCAACCAGAGTTTCCTCGTTCGGATCTTTGCACCATTTTAAGAAGGACAAGAAACCGACAGGTGCTGGCAATGCGTTGCGGTGCCTCGAATGTCCTATTGAACACGAATGTCCATACAGCGCTAAGAAAAGTACGTTACTCCTTGTACACGTAATTAGGTTACCTCCTTAACTTCCCCGCAGTATACCTTGAGCCCGTGTCCAAAGGAGACACAGATTGGCCTACAAGCGTTATTGTGGATGGCATACCCGACATCGAGAACGTGACAGAGGCATTACACAACGGGCCTTATGGTAAATGCGTCTACGAAAGCAACAATGACGTTTGCGATCATCAGGTCAGTATCTTGACGTATTCTCCTGGTTGTCTAGGTTTCATTGATTTCATGCCAAAGGTGGTCAATATTGAGTTCTCTTCTGGAGCCACAGCTTCCTTCACCATGGTTGCACATACCTCCCTCATTTGTGAACGTCAGACTCGCCTTCATTTTACACATGGAGAGATTGTTGGCGATATGAGTACGTTCACGGTGACTGATTTCCGGACTGGCAAGCGGACAATGCATTGCCCTCCAAACGAGGGAGGCGGACAGGGAAGCGGACATGGAGGGGGAGACCTGGCCCTGATGCGAACATTTATCGATGCGGTGCGATCTGGCGATCAAACCATTCTTGGCGTTGACGTCAATGAGGTACTCGCAAGCCATCTTACGGTATTTGCTGCGGAGCAAAGTCGGAAGGAAGGCAAAGTCGTGGATTGTGCGCGGTACAAAAGGACGATCCAAACCGAACTCAATCAGTAGGTGATATAACCCATTGCAGAGGGTTGTACGGATATAGAAAGGTAACACGGATATGATGAAATCAACCCCATCTTGGTGTGAAACAAAACAAAATAAAAGTATGCCCACTGGCTGGATTGAACAACCGACCTCATCATTACAAGTGACGCGCTCTACCACTGAGCTAAGCGGGCAAGCACACGAGCTAGAGAACGTAGTTATCTGAAACCATGCGCTACTGGATCAATCAATGCTGCGCTTTGGCTGCGCTCAGCTTTGCACGATGTCCTAGCTGCGGCGGCGGAAGCAACTGTGCACCTACACCCTCAAATACAGTGAGTACCACGTCTGTCGCCTACATGGACGACTCTACCCACGAAAGCACACTCGCGTTGGCAGGTGGTCGTACACTAGCATACGCGACATCTGGGAATGCGTCCAGCACGACTGTTTGCCTTTACCTCCATGGCGCTTTCACGATCGGAGAGACGTCCAACGTCTCTCGTACCATCGCGTCCAAGAACGTGCACTTTATCTGTCCCACACTCCCCGGTTGGGGGAATACCTCTTCCCCTTCCCCATCCAC
>JBBPLZ010000063.1:0-29516 GCA_038090055.1 Hemileccinum hortonii | reverse complement strand
TGACCTGCAGATGGTGTGGTTGGACATCCGCTTGGGTCAAGCAGAGGCACTTGGAAAAGCTCGTATTCAGAATGGACAATACGCTGCCAAACGTCTTTTGGCACAGCTATCCCCCCTCTGACTCGCTGAAGAACATTTTTGTACAGGTGACGAAGGAGGGGGGGCGAACTTAAGGCTTCATTGTAACGTTTTGTAGACATGCACGCGTAGATTTCTATTGTTATTTTACTTCTCTAACCCGCGTCATTTGTGCTGTTTTAACCTATCCTAAGATGTTGAAGGGGCTGCAGTCAGGAGTAAAAGAGGTCTTTGACAAGTTGTGCAATCACCACCAAAGGCGTCGACTTGCCTCGTGGCCCAGGTGGGGACAGCCCCGATGATCTTGTTGAACCAGTCTCGACGCACGTCCTATTGAGGGCAACTCTTTAGGCACGATCTCGGAGGTGATGGGGAACATTCCCTCACATCCCATGTCTCACCTTAGGTTTAGGTGAGTAACCTAGATCTAGCTAGTCAACTATCTATCTATATGCGGCCTGCGGGTAGTGTTGTTGGTAGACCGCTGCCAGCCTGCCAATGGCAATTTCCATGGCGGCAATTGCCGGATAGGAGTGTGTAGGCGCGGCAGATCATGGCAAAATGAAGGGGACAGCCATAAGTCTTGACAGTCGAAATTACTATGTTGGATGTGCAAGTGAATAAAATTCCGTCCTTACAATCCATATCAACTCAAAGAATCCAACGGGACGACCACCCACAAAAATAATCACTGATCAATTTAAACAACTCGAGAAACTCGAAAACAAATCAACCCGTTGGTACTATGAATGTAAATGCTGTGGGCAAGACGGACCGGGCGCCCGCATTGAAAACCGGGACAACAAGCCACTCGAGCACCTCATTGATCCCCTCAAATGCCCAGATGCACTCCAGCCTGCTCGCAATGCTGCTCGCACATAGCTAGCCTCAAAAGCTGCCATTGCCTATACCGGGTTCGATTGAGGATATGACAGCACCACTGGATATTCAAGCTCACCTGCCAATGAGGGCTGCTCCGAGCTGGACACCGTGAACACAGCAGCTCAGCGTGCATCCAAGGTACTCAAGCGATCAAACGGAACTTTGCTTGGTTATGTTGATCCTTGCGGTAACAGCAGGACAACAGGAACGTGCGAATGTAAAGCTATTCAGGTAAACTTAGTAGGAAATCTTGAGATTGTACTGCGTTACCCACAAATAACCCCCTGGATTCATTGTTCATGGCAATATTCCGTTGTCGGTCACCGAAAATTGGTTCTTCCGCAGTTTTCTAGATGAGATTAGGCCATCCTACTCTGCTCCATCATACTATGTGCCGTCACATTCCATTATGGATGCAGAATCAGCACGAGTACAGCTGGAGGATGTTGGACAATTGAAGAACCGAAACGACTCACCTTCCTTCTTGATGGATGGGAGGATTCACTGAGACGAAGCCTATATGGTGCACTTGCTGCCGAAGTAGTATCCAGTTGTTCTCAAGCTCATTGATATGACGGGGTAACATGGCTCAGCACTTGATGTGTCCTTGCAAGCTTCGAAAACCATGGAGATCGAGAATGGCAAAAATCTCATTGCAGTAACCACAGACAATCCCACTGTGATGCAGGCATTTCGGAATAAAATGCAACAACAACATTCTCGTATTCTTGTATGTCTTCGAATCTGACTCCAAGTCAGTTAGAAAATGATCAATCCCTTTTCATCAGCAAAAGTGAACCAGTCTGGATGTGCTGTCTGGGCTGGCATGATCTGGCATGATCTGGCAGAAAATGCTAGATCATGAGCCCAAATGCTGCCAGATCTCCTATGTGATGCCAGATCCCGACAGTATTCAAAGTTAAAGTACCATTTTACCAGCACACACACGTTCCACCAGATCCAAGTCACTTAAGTGTTGCCAGTGCCAGGTCACACTAATGCTCCGAATTAGAAAGCAATTTCATTTCCATGGTGATCAGCAAACCTGTTTACATAGTACAGGTTGAAAACATCTAATGAGTAAGAAAAATGAAAGTCGGGAGGGAGCTTTCCATCCCCAAAAACAGGAATCAAATGTGCACCTCTATATATTACATCAAGATGTTCAACTGACTGCATGCGTCGTCCTTGGCGGTCTAATTCAGGATGGTCCTTCCATGACCCCTGACCACATCAGGAGACTGCCCTACACGTGCGAACTGGTCAACAAGTGCACAAGGATCACCTTGTCATCATAGACAAAAGAAAAAAATAAATGGACCTGCCTGACAATCATACCTTTCGTTCCCTGCCTTTCACTGTCAACCACAATGAAGACACAGTGTCACACAGGACAAGGGTTTGAACCCCATGAGACTGACCCTTCGGACAATTCATTTTCAGGATGATGTTCTGCATCTGGCAGATTCTTGAGCTCAGAAAAGAAAAGAAGATAGACCTTGGATTAGGTGTTTCATTGTCAAGCGAGAATGATTTCATACAGCTGGCGGTCACAGCAGAAGGGGGGGGGGGGGGGGCAAATACCACAACTGCATGGAAGGCTTTCTTTGGTTCTGTCAGCGATGTGGGAGAGAGGACCCGCAGTTCTCAATTTGCTATCGTGAGCGTCCCTTGTTGCACTTATGTGTATGTACGGAATCAATTCTTCAGGTAATAATGAATGAATGAAAGGGCAATTTTTGCTCATGTTTTGTGTGGGGAGTGTGCATTGGCGCCAGAAGTTACGCATGTTGGTTGCTCTGATTTTTGTCAGCATCATGGATTACCTGATGTGAGGTGTTCTGAAGAGCAACATGAGCTCCAGGCGGTTATATTATGTAGTGTAGTGCTCAGAATCCGTCGCATTGTCGTATTGCAGTTATTCGTGAGATTTGAGGTCTCCCACGACTGTTCATACACTTTGCGTCGTCTAAGAGGATGCTTGAAACGGTTTGCTTATACGCTGTGCAAAGGAAAGGCAGTTGTCATGGGGCTTATTCCCTCCGCTTCTCGGATGGTGAGCATTGACACCACACGAGTTGACGAGCTCAATCCTGTTGGGGGTGGTACCATGCCATCCACTTGTCGGACTCAGGCAGTAGGTGTTGATTACACTTCAGTTAGCGGCTCTATTGTATATGAGTGGGCAGAAGAATGGCCACAGCCCATAATGAGATGGAACACGCTTTAAAAAAGTTTCTGGGTGCTACATCGGCAGTTGCTTTGTGTACCTTTTGTTATGCAGCTTGTTCAGGTGAATATCCAATTAATTCTCATCATTTGTCTGGAACATCTGATGCGGATTTGACCTTACTGTGATGCCCGGACCAATGAACCCGTGGACCTTCTGCTGTGGACCCAAACTGGTATACTGGCGAAGCACCTCCCTCTTTATTTGGATTAATTGAGGAGTTTCAGGATGTTCTATTAGACCTCGAGGGAGTTATTTTAGACAAAGAGATGACATATGTTTTGCAGTTATGTGATGAATGCCAACATTGTCTGTCTCGTGGGCGGACACCACCCCTTGCATTAGCAAACCGTGTTGCCATTGGTGATGTTCCACCTGAGTTGCACAATTTAACTTCAATGGAAGAGTCGATGATAAGTAGATGTAGACCCCAGGCATGGACTGTTTAGTTACATGAACATTCAGATGGTAGTGATGTACCAACTACTCAGCGAGAAATGAAGGGACATGTCATCGTCCTTTCTCAACAGCCTGACAGCTTGCTGACAGTGCTTCCCCCTCCCTTGGCAGATGTTTCCACGTCTGTTTGTGTTCTTTTCATAGGCTCAAAACCCCCTTCACATGAACATTTGCGAAAACATGTGAAGCCTCTCATTATACGGCATGAACGCATCTGAAATGCTTTACTGTGGCTCAAAAGGAACAACCCGCTGTATGATGGGGTGATTGTCGATCATGAGACATTGAACACCTTGGAGCACGAGCCGCTATTACCTGTCTATGTAGAGATTGTAAAAGATGATCACACCTCAGACCTTTTGACATCACAGTACAAAACCACCGCTGATAGTTTCTCCGAAAATCCTTCAAGTTCACCTGACAATTCAAGCAATTCATTTGTGGATGGAAGGTTTGAAAGTGTTCTTGTGTGGGATTTGAATCAAAGCTGTTTGTTGAAAGATTGCCGCATTGCGGCATCTCCGAACCAAGGGAGGAGGCTACATCAGTATGCCGCATGGTTGTTGTCCTGTGAATGAATGTAATAATCCGGATTTATTACCATCTATGTTTCCTACCTTGTATCCATTGGGTGTTGGTGGATGTGAGCATCTGAGGCACGAGACGTGACTCTCGATGAAAAGGCAGATCGTTCATAATCTCAATGTGCATGATCGACATTTTCAAGAGCACTCTTCCTTTTCCTTCATGGTTTTTAACATGTTGCAACAGCGGACAGCTCTTTTCCATACCTCTCTGAAAGTGAAGCATGACTCACTTGCACGGTACGTGCAATTGTTTGCCCAGATCTCTTCCATGACTGCCCAGTCAGTTGCTGACCATTTGGCGGGGGTTGATGGACATACAACATATACCACTGAAGAACATTCTGTTACTTCAGAATGTGAATATTATCACACGCCACGTTGATGGATTGTTGCCTGCTAAGGTTGTTATGCAGAATGAAATTCAGGGTTTAGTGATTCATTTCGGATGTCCTTGTTTCTATCTCATCATTAACCCTGCTGATGTATATAATCCTGTCATGCAATTCATAGAAAGGGGGTTCCTTCGTGTTTGATGATCTGATGGGAGATGGAAATTCTAATTTGTGGACGCAGGCACGTTTGATCGCAAGAAATCCTTTCATTGGTGCAAAAATTTTCGACGCATATTTTACTGCATTCTTCGAATGCATGCTGGGTTGGAACCCAAAAGAATGTTCTGGCACTGGTGGTGTTCTTGGTAAGGTCGCGTCGTACTATGGGTGTGTTGAAGCTCAGAGACGAGGCAGTCTACACGGTTATATACTTGTTTGGCTTGATGGTGGTTTGAATCCTGATGAAATCCAAAAAATGCTGATCCATCACGATAACTTTGAATTCAAGTAACACTTGCTTGCATTTTTAGATGACACAATGTTGAATTCTGTACCAAATGACCCCGGCAATGAGGTCGTTGTTTATTCATCTACAGGTCACCCGTGCTCTGTTAGAACATTGACTGCGAGCGAAAATATCTGTGCTTCATTGGAGGGGTTCAAAAAGATATGCACAATCTCGTGTCAGCTTGTCAGTGTCATCATCATACTCACACATGTTATAAGTATTGGAAAGGACCTCTACAACCGCGTGAATGCCGATTTGGGTTGGATAAAAATTGTAGACATGCTGAGAGTTGTGTAGATAACATGACGGGCAAAATCTCTTTACGGCATCTCAATGGGTTGGTGAATAGTTTCAACAACACTATTCTGCGGGCACTGCGGCGTAATATGGATGTTAAGTTCCTTGCATCCAGTACTGCTACCAAAGCCGCTGTTTTTTATATTACAGACTACATAACGAAAAGTCAACTAAAAGTGCATGTTGCATATGCTGCCTTACATCCCCACTACTTTAGGGGATGTTCGAAAAATCCAGTCATGTGGGAAATAAAAATCCTTGGCATCGATTACCATATAAGGCTAATAATATCACTATGTATGGTAACAATATCATCATGTATGGTAAGCTGAATTTGACTGTGAGTGATTTAAGAAGGTCGGGTCTTGGCCTGACCATTTATGATCTGCCCAGCTGGCTTGGCTACAGTGCTTTCCACCTCCTATATGTCAAACTGGTGCGCTTCATGCAAACCTGTAGCTGGTTGGCTCTGTCGATCCCGCAACACTTGCGGTTTCAGCCAAGTTATACGCCAAGATACCCCTTGTGCCTCGTGTCACCTCGCCAAGATTGAAGGCTCTTTGCTAATGGGCGCCCGTGCCACCATCAATCTTGCCGTTGCAAAAGGAGATGCTACCGTCACCGCTGTGCCTGCACTACTCGGAAAACATCTGGTCCGTGCTGAACTATCCCTCAAGGTCGCATTTTGGAAGACGTTTAAAGACACATATGACCTCTTCACCTTGCCGTAAGCTCCCTTCATGTAATTGTATAGCAAGTTGATCATGATTGCAACAGTTTCTGAGAAACCCCCTCCCCATGACGACCTCATCGGAGACAGCAACTGGAAGAAGCTGACTGGTTTAGGCAAGTAAGCTTTGTTGAACTTGTTTTGCAAGGCTTACCATTTCAACTCAGGCGAGGCCATTCTCCGCAAGATTATAGAAGCGGTGCCCGAACGGAATGATCGCCAGGATGATCTTCGTGAACTTGAGCATTCCCTTGAAGAGCGGTATGGCGATCAGCTATCAAGATGGAAAGCGGACATTGAGGCCTGGGAGATGGATATGTCGAACCCGAACCCGTTCGAGATCAAGGCAAGCAGTATGTTGTTCCTGTCATTTTACCAAGTCCTTTGACTAAACTGAGATTGACTAGCGATCACGCAGGCTTCCGTGCGCCTGCAGCTTGCAAGAAAGGAAACCAGCGTGGTCGATACCATTCCTGTTCACACTGATACCTCGCAAAGTATTCTTATTGGCACCGGGCTCGATTTGGAAGAACAACGGTGAGTTCCTACTAATTGCAGTCAACACCGCAGCTAATATGTTGCAGACAACGACTTCGCTTTGATCGCTTTCTTACATGCTCCGCTTCAAAGATCGGTTCCTACGTGGTCAAGGTGCAACTACTCGGGCAAGCAATTGTCTTGCATTGGTCGGGGAGAGGATGGACTTGTGCGCTGCTAAATACCGTGCTGCTTACGGTGCCTTGTTGGCATTATCCCCTCTGCTCGGCAAAGTGGGCTGGAAATCTACGTTCCGGCCTCTTGAAAGGGAAGATATCCATTGCATGACGGATGGTGCTGACGATCAAGTGAGCGAGGGGTGGAGAAAACTGTCTTGGATATGGATCGCTTGTGGAGGTGGTAATGGTGAAGGTGAAGACCAGAGCCTGCAGGATGGTAAGTAGATGCCGCAGAATCCTTGGGCTACCTGACAGTATATTCAGCGATTCGGATTGAATGGTGCAAAGCCCGAGCCCGAGCACACCGCTGGGCAGAAGAGGTTGAACTGTTGGTCGAGGAACAATGTCGAATCTTGCAATTTCTCCACTGGCAGTCGACTTGGCGGTTGGACAGGCAGGCACTTATCGAAACTGACGATTCTGCACTGAATTAGGGGATGAGGGCATATGATACATTGAGATTGGTGGCGGCATCAATCTTGACGACCCCTCTGAGACGACGAGTTTGAATTAGGAAGCATGTATTGCAGTCTTGACATACATGCTGTATGTAGTACAGTACGTGAGGGTGGTCTTGCAATATAGATGGCGAACTTGGCTCTTGCAAGACGGGACGGGGAAGAGTGGGATCTTGCAACGCAACTCAGATCGCAGACAGCGGCGAGAGCGCTATGGACGTACAGCCATTGTGCTAGGCGGGATCCAACAAAGAACTATGCATCCCTCCCGTCACGAACGAGCGGTCAAAGTCTTTATGCCATACGGAATAAAATTTCAGTCGCTTGTGGTAACATATGCATATGATCTTGACGGACTTGCCGCGGGTGTGCTCCAATGCTGGGGTGCTTTTGTCTTGACTAACCAAACGTCTGAGTAGCTGCTTGAGATAAACGAAGAAAGGAAGCCTCGTGACGAAGATGCAAGCACTTCTTCTGGACAATACGCTATTAAGAACGAAGAAAACGTCGGGGACATTAAACCGACCTTCAAGAATGACCCCGAGGAAGTTGAGACGCGCTGGTAAGTGTTGCTAGTATGTCCAGGACCGCACATTCTAAGATTTTGACGGGCCTTGGACAATCGAGTCGAGGGGCCGGTCAACATGAAGCGGGCTAAGTCTGAATCACCAGAGTACATTCAGTCTGAGTCGATGACGCGCCGTAAGTCGAAACGTGTAAACGCAGGGCAACACGAGTAGTTCCACTGCATCTTGTCACAGCTAGTTTCAATGCCCTGAAATGAACGTCGATTGCACTGACTGACTAGGAGCAAGGGGAGGAGATGGCGTAGTGCCAGTGAGACCTTGCAAGACTGTCGCGGTTCAACCGCAGACGTCACAGGGGCTTGCAACACGCAACAGAGTTGGTACGAGGTGGGACATCCCATGTACAAGCCGCGCTTTGGAAGATGGCAGGCGGCTTGTGCAAGACGGTGTTAGATGTTGCACATACCAGTAAAGGTGGTCTTGCAAAACACGGCGAAGACGATAAGCAAGTATTGCAAGACAGAGAGAATGGCGGGCTTTGCAAGTCACGGCAAAGGCGGTATGCAGGTTGACGCGGTTTGAAGGGTCCTGCAAGAGGGCGGGTTTCGATAAGCAAGTATTGCAAGACAGGGAGAAAGGCGGGGAGAAGGGCGGGTTTTGCAAGCCATGACAAAGGTCGATAAGCAAGTATTGCTAGACGGGGAGAAAGGTTGGTTCTGCAAGACAGGCCGCAAGACGGGGAGAAGGGCAGGTTTTGCAAGACAAAGTATGAAAGATAATAGCACGCTGTGGCCATTCAACAGTAGAAGGGAGTTGACTGCCTTGCAAGACGACATGCATATATTGCAAGACGACAGCGATGTCTCGCGGGGAATTACTGTAAAACATGCTATCGTCGTTCTTGCAAAAAGGTGCGATGATAGCTATCTTAAGTACTGCAATAAATGTCCAGGACCAGGTGGTTCGGTGGCGAAGACGCGCGTAGATGCCTGCTCTCCCACTTATTGCGAGGCAAGCTTTCCGATTTGGATTTTTCAGGATGCTTGCGCGCTCAAAGCACGCGTAGTGACGTTTTTCGTTTGCACTGGCAAAAGATGTTTATATCTGAGTTGATGCATAGTTTGCCATCCGAGTTGTCTTCAGATTGTCATATGCTATGTCGCGAAAGTATTAATTTTTGAGGTTCGGCGAGATCGTCGGTACATGCGTCGACAAAATGGACCGATAGCTTCACACATTTGGGGTAGAACGTGGAAATGAGAGAGCGGGGATAGTCATTGACAGAGAAAAATCGTTGGGAAATAGCCGTGAAGTGTTATTGGGAGGGGATATACATTTCGTTTCTTGACCCATATTAACTTCAAGAGGCATGACTGATTCGAAAAACGTCATGAAAGCTGGCGGCGGAATGTAACCAGGTTTAGGTGAGTAGTTCAAGCTCGATTTGTTGGAAATGGCTCTGAATTTCTTGCGGCTGATGAAGCAATTAAAAGTCAGCGTACGTATGCCCGGCGTTATGGGTGAGTACCCTGTTGCAAGCCTGCCCACATCTTCTTATTCCGTCACTGCGCGGTTAGCCTCGTTATAGGAACCCATTCCCACAACCACAACATCTGCTTGTTCTAGACAACTGTGGCATCCACCACGAACCCGACCGAGTTTGTTGAAAGGACAGGTCCGCGTTCATCAACCCATTGTTGGTCAACTAGTAAATGAGGAATCAAATCACTCAGTGCCTATATGTTCTCATTCATTCGTTTTCCAGATAATGGGACAATGGGATTAGTCAAGATGTATATACAAAGGCACGGCCATCAACCCCGCCCGATTGCACACCGGAGAAGCCGGGAAGCTGATTCAGGCATGCAGGCTACACTGGTCATGGCCATCGCATTCGCTACCAATCGAAGCCAGCCCTAGATCTCATCCGACGAGTTGCTGACTGCACTCGACTTCAACCCGGGACTTCGATCTGATTCTATTCTGCACAGAGTATGCCCTATGCCAGGATGGATATATCCACGGGCAGGTGGAGAACTGCATGCGAGAGCAACAGAGCCCAGAAAAAGGAAAGTTTAATGGGAGCACTCACGTTCAGTAGCGTTATCCTTGGCGGGTCGTAATCTGTCTGTCAAGGTAATGACTTCTACTCTGTAACGGGCTGTTCTAAACGTTCGGCTGAACGACTACGCCCGTATGTTTGTTGATACTGCCTGTGCTACTCGTCAATCGAACTCGCAATTTTTTTTAGTTGTGATCATTACCGCCGCTGTTTACGACGGCGGTAAGTACTGGCTCTTTACTGGAATGTACAACTGAGCCGTAAGAATAGATAATGTCGGATCGAATCTCAGAACAAGACATGCAAAAATCGCGGCAGCTACTAACGTCTGGAAGAGCGCCAGCAGGAGGTCCTTACATGAAAAACATCGGGCAACGCCTTTCCAACCGCCTACAGAACCAAAGAAAAGACTCCGAGCAATTGTGGTACTTACCCTCCGTAGCCTTGATTTCCTGCGCCCACGTTGCAAAATCCTCTTGATTGGAGATAGAAGCTGTAATGTTGAGGTCCCGAATCATTTCCGCCCTCATGTTTGGACTTTGCCAGATGCAGAATGCGGTCCTGAATAGGACATGGTTGAAGCCGCATTTTCCAAACGTCAATTTTGTGTGGAACTCCGGACACTCCCCATTCTTCTGTTGATCTTGGGGTGCTCCACAGCAGTAGCAGTATTCAAATTTGGTAAAAACGAATGACCGCCTGAAGGCCTGGTAATCCCCCTGGACCAGGGATCGGTCTTGCAGATATTGGCATAGGGGGAAATGATCCGGCACCAGCTCCTCCCTCTGCACGAAATGGAAGATGCACTTGTTCTGCAGCCTAGGCATGTACTTGTTCAACCATTGGGTGCGTTCCAAACGAGCAGCTTTTCCTAGCCTAGATTGGCTCGCCCTCAACAAGGAACCGCCCAAACTCCGCAGTGGTGGTGAGACAGGCTGCGTGGGTGTCAAAGGTAAAGTCGCGGAGTCAGACACGTCACGGTATCGGGTCACGTTCTGGCCCGCGTTTTGTCAATCTATGGTGAAGCATTGCTCTGTACCGCACTAACCTTCTTCACCCGCCAACTGTTCGTTGGCTGGGGCTCAACAACATCTGTTGCCGCCAACATGTCCAATGCGAAGGGCGAAGGACGCCCTGGGTAGTCTGCACGACCTTGCCTTGCGACTGCATAGGACGCGGTAGATGGAGACTGAGGGGCAGTTAAACGTGACCAGTAAGTTGGTTCAGTAAGAAGGATAACTACCTGGACTTCGCCGTCAGCTCCCAGACATTCGGACCATTCTTCACCCAAACATTCCCCCTCCAAGGAAGAGTCCTCGTCTTTCTCGCAATCAACCCTGTTATGTCGCGTCCTCTTCTTTGGTCGTGGGAGCGTTACCTCCTCCGGGGTGATAACTTCGGGCATGACAGTCCTCTTTCGCTGCGTAGAAAACTGAATTGGGGAGGCGTCATGGCGCCCTGGGAGCGTCTCGAATGGGTGTAGTTTCTTAGGAGGACGTGACGGCATGGCAGATTGCTGCGTTGCATTGAGCAGTGGACCCTTTTCTACAAGGCGTTTCGGCCGACCTACGCCAATCTGCAAGCTGGAAAGTGGACTCTGCCGGTTACTGTCGCTGGCCCATGTGGACGAGTCAAATGGATCGTCGGTGAAAGATGAAGGCGGAGTCTCTAAACTCTCCGTATCGTCGTCCAAGTGAAAGGGTATTCTAGACGCCTGCGATGAGCTTTCACCTGCGACATGGGATGGCGTTCCTCCCCCTAAGACCGCGAGCTTCTTGATATTTTTTTCCGTCAGGCCGATTGCTGACAGCTGGCTTAAGACTTCATCTGTAATGCCGGCTGCCCGCGTGCTTCCACCTATTGCATCAAGGGGTGGTGCTTCTCCCAAGTTTTCGAGCTTCTTGATGTTTTCTGCAGTCAGACCGATGGTCGCTAACTTACTCATGACTGCATCAGCGACTATGTCGGACACCTGGAGAGCGAACTCCCTTGAATTTAGGGGCCGCTCGGACATGGCTATCGTTCCCCTGGCAGGCACTACCTCAGAGGGCTTCTGAGGTGCCGTGCCAAGCAACCTGGACAACAGCCCCAACCAAGCGATAACCCTTCGCTTGCCTTCGCGTGGCTCATGTCAGTGCTCTAATCAAGTGAATGCGTATTTAATAAGCTTACCCTTGCTGCCTTTACTATCTTCGCCCTTGGCAGGCCGCCCTTCTGTCTCAGATCTGTGAATAGGGACATCTGATCGAGGAACCCCTAGGGTTTGTTTCTTTGCAACTGTTCCTCCCATAAGCTGTCAGGTTTCTCACCTGCGTCCGCTGGGTCAAGCATAAGCGTAATTCCCTCGCTAACTGCACCAGGGGTGCCTCGATGCGATTCCTCTACTAACTGATTTCCTGAGCGACGGAGAAAACTTAGCGTTAGACATCCAGTCGGTTTCACGAAACGTGGGCCACACTCACCTCTCACTAGTTTCAGCCTTGAACAGCGAGCAACAGGTTCTTCCACCTCTGCAGCCGCTGAATTGCTTCTGCAGGCGGAGACTATTGAAAATGATACCAATCAGAATTCATTTCTCCTGTCAGGAGAAACGCACCCACCGTCCTCTGGCAGGTCAAGAGAGACCCGCGGCATGCCTTTAGATGTGATACTGGATGGCGTGGGTGGTGGAGCTCCACAATCCTGGCTGGAAGCCTCTGTCATCTTACTCTCTGGAAAAAGAATGAACGACTCGGTGGAGAGAGAACGCAAATGGTAATATGCCTTACTCCCGGACGATGTGAACGACAGCCGCTGTGTGTTTTGTTGAGATGAACCCGTCGGCGATGGGGATGGCATTGATGACTCGCCCGTGATTCCGTGCGCCGTCTTCACGTGGTTCGTGAATGCCTGCCTGCTCGTATAGGAACGCATGCACTGATCGACAGGGCAGCACAACCTATCGCCCTCCCTTTCGACAGCATATTCCTTGCCATTCACAATGACCGGGGGAATTTTGGAGTGCTGACTCCAGCGGTGGTGGCGGCGGGTGGCGGCATTTTTGAACGTTTGATCGCAGTCAGAACAAGGCAAGGACATGGTAAGAACAGATGAGATGCTTGGTCAAACTGCCCGTACGGGCCTCTCCGTCATTTATGGCCAGGCCCATCCCGATCAACATCGCCCGAGCGCTAGGGAACCCTGAGATTTCACAGTACGCCGAGCCGCCATTAGCTGAAGAAGGACCGCCTGGGTCACCGTCAGTCCCGGTGCCACACCAGATTTCGTAAAGCGTCGGTGGATCGCCAAGAATTGTCGCTGAAGGCGGCTTCAAGGGGGACGAGGTGCCAGTGGGGCCACATCTTGAAAGCGGAAACTAAAACGTAACGGCAACGAAAAATAAGGGGCCGCATCTCTGTTCACACCGCAAGCAGGCTGCAGAGAAGAGCAGGTAACAAGCACGTGCTGTCTTCGTTCTCGCTTGTCCTCGCTTAGCCAAATCAGGACCTCCTTGGACAAGCCTGGGTTGCCGCCGCATCAGAATCATCCAAGCACTGCATCCCCTTCGAAAATCCCACGCCCGACTCGGATGACTCGCTTAGCAAACAGCCCTCAAAGTCCTCAAATCGCCTTGCTTAGACAGCGAGGCTTCTGATTTGAGCGATTAATGTTGAAGGGTAGCGGCATAAAGGGATGGCCTTATCCTATGGGGAAAGCGGCAACAATTTTTTCCGAGTAGTGACCGTCCATGACTATGAAAGGCATCTTTTTCTGCTATTGCCGCATCCGTGTCGGCAAGGTAGACGCTGTGTTTACCTTGCCATCGTTCACCAGCCTGAATGCCGTTCGCGTGCGATCGGCAAATGTATTTGTACATGTTTGTAAAAGTATTGTTACACTAAGGGCGATTAGCCTCTTTCCTTTCCCTTTGTAGTACACGTCCTCCGAGTCATCGGAGCGTGTGACATAGCAGCAGCTGCGCGTCCAAGTGGAACGCTGGAGGATTGGCCCTGGTCTTAGACGAGCGGGGGCGTGTGGCATTGTCCCGTTGCGTTTCGTTCCATATTATGTGATGTATAATACCCTAT
Source organism: Hemileccinum hortonii (assembly GCA_038090055.1). Taxonomy (NCBI): domain Eukaryota; kingdom Fungi; phylum Basidiomycota; class Agaricomycetes; order Boletales; family Boletaceae; genus Hemileccinum; species Hemileccinum hortonii. Next base: position 15,583 of record JBBPLZ010000063.1, on the reverse strand, counting down.
ATACAACCTTCGCTCTTCCGAGTAACGGACTAGTCTGTGATTTGTGGGATTGATGCGTTATCTGATATCTACATCTCTGTCTTTATGAGACCCGATCTCATGGCAGAAAGCTCGTCGGTTTCGTCACCTCACGTGACATCCAGTTCGAATCCCCATCCGCCGCTCTGCACGAAATCGCGTCCGCGTATATCGAATGCTTTTTTGCGATAAGGAAAGCGGATGAGTTCATTGAACTGCGTTTATGTGCATTTACGTATTGGAAGAGTATTATGTGGCTAAGTAGAGAATGTGTGGGCGAAAGCCCAAGGGCTTTCCGGCCCGAGGCATCACCGCGTTGGGGAGAGCAAGCTGCGAGGGCGGGTTGGGCACCGAGCAGTAACGGAATGCTCTACGCAGCGTGGAGTGTGCGACGGACAAGTGAACTTATGGGCGAATGTGGGAGGAGCACCGCGAGGGGGTGTGGTGGGTGGGTGCGAAAGAGCAATGAGAAAGAACGGCAGCGGCTGTTTGGTTGTCGCTGCGGGGAGGCGAAGTGGACAGAGGAAAGAAGCTGTGCCACTTCGCTTACTCATACACGGACTAAATTCTAGGTCGGTCTCGTGCCTCAACTGTCTTAGAATGACACCCACCAACCTCGTCACCACCCCCAAGGCGTGAAGCCAGCATCATCTTCCGACCTCCTCAAGAACCAAAACTACACCCTCGCAAGCAAGAACCCAAAAAGCACTACCCATCTGGATTCCAGATCAAGCGGCTCTATGCCGCCGCCGCCGTCGGCACTCGTCCCAATGACAAGGGCCGTCTCCACCTCCTCGTCGACGCTGGTCTCGACATTGTTGCCCTCGATTCGTCTCAGGGCAACTCCATCTTCCGAGTCGACTTGATCCATTGGATCAAACAGACCTTTCCCCATTTTGAGGTCATTGCTGGAAACGTTGTCACGCGTGAGCAAGCCGCCAACCTCATCACCGCCGGCGCAGACGCCCTCCCCGTCGGCATGGGCAGTGGCTCCATCTGCGTCACCCAAGAGGTCATGGCCGCTAGCCGACCCCAGGCAACCGCTGTACACGCCGTCGCCGAGTTTTCCAGCGAGTTTGGCGTGCCGGTCACCTATCATCGGCATACTTTCTTGGACATGTCTTGTAGCGTCGTACGACTACACGTACATGACCTCGTATGTACAGTCGCCGATGACAATGTACGGGTCCCACCTGTGCCGCTTTTCAAATACGGACCGGTAGTCCAGAGTGCCAAGGCTGATCCCAAATCAAAAGCCAGTCGCGAACGTCCAACGTTCCACAAACGCCAAGTATATCCATACTATACAGCACAAAGATATATCCGCTCCACTCACGCATGCAACCTCTTTGTATACCTAGAACCCACATCAGCATCACCTCAAAAAAAGAGGAAAAAGGGACGCACAAATTTAACCCCCTTGACTTGCGCACTTGCCGTCCTCAGCTCAAACCTCACATGCCCCGCCCGCACACCCTCCTTGAGCTCACTCACGTTCCTCACCCTAATATCCTGCGAGCTATGCTGCAGTCCGACATACAAGCACGGCACAAACGCCTTGACGCTCCCCTTGTCCTACGACACGCCCTGGGCCCACCTTGATCGCCGAGGACTCTGAAACGTACCTTGTCGTCGCTGCATTTTCTTGTGGCGCACTCGTTGACTGCGGTGCATGCCTTGACATGCTTGCTGTCGTGGTAAAAGCATTCGCCTGGTGCCTCGGACGTGCCTGCGAGCTGCCCGCCAATCATGACCGCGCCAGCGCCTTGACAATGTGACCCACGTTGCCGACCCCGCCGTCTGCAATACAAAGAGGTTGCATGCGTAGTGGAGCGGATATATCTTTGTGCTGTACAGTATTGTCAGTTCGTTCGGCGTGTGCAATGCTTACCTGCGACACTCATGTCGACCCCCACCGCACTTTCGATATTTCCTGATGAGATTACTACCACAACATGACGATCTGACCCTGCGATTCACAGACGCTTGAAGGTGATCTTTGTCTGTGGTGTGGGTTTTTTTTTGGCATCGCTGCGTTTATAGTGCGGAAAGCGGATGAAGAGGCTGGGCGCTGAAAGGCCTTTATCCAGACAACCCGGCGGCGGGTGGGCGACTCATCGGCAGAGCGCTCCACGTCCCACCTTAATAGGCATTCTAGTAGTACGAGTACGCGAGTACGAATAGAATATTGCCTTCGCCGGAGTGGCTGCGGCTCGACACGTCTCTCTCTACCGCTCCCTCACCAGTTGGATTACCAGCCGCGCACTGACCTCTTTCTTTCTTTTCACCCACCCACCGCACCCAGTGATTCCCCCGACGTCCTTCAGACATCGGGGAATCGCCTCGACGGCCCTTCGCTGTCGCGTTCTCACAGATCGCGGCCGGGAGGTGCTTCGCACCTTCACCCACACAGCTCAGCTCAGATATCTCTCTCCTTCTGCACACGAGTCACATAGCGGATAGCAAAGACTAATCTAACTGCAAAAACTAACCTAAACTTGGTGTTGTTCCGAAATGACATTAGCTTGGTGTTGAGCATTAAAGGAAAGTGGGGATATGCAGCCGACGAGAAGGCCCCAACCACCGTCCCCATGCTTATCACCGTCCCCGTCCTCGCCTGTGCTGTCCTGGGCATCATGATATCCTTCCCACCCCTTCCCAAACTGCTCAGCATATTTTCGAATCCCGATACTTCTGCATTCTGCAAACGATACATACTCAGCAGCCTCGAACCGCAGCGTATCACCATATCAATCGTAGTCCGCTGGTATCATGAATATTACCTTAGGACGCCGTTCTACTCTGGAGAAGGCTGAAATTAAATAGCTCCCAGTGAATAGTTCCCAGTGATTCCTGGGGCTAGTTGAGTAGGCGGATGTGGCGTGTGGTGACGTTGCAGCCTCCAGCATGCACGAGGAATTCTATGCCACGTTCTAGACTTCCAGGGCCATTTTCCTGTGCAATCGTGGGGGTCCATCTAGGGGCCAGCAAATGTGAATAAGCATCGGGGGCAATCTTGACTTGGTTGTCGTGGCAGTGGTCGGTGATATATCGACACACAGGAAGGGATAGCGTCGTTGTATCCCGTTTAGCCCACTGTTGAACTGCCCATACTAGTTCTAGGACGACATTCGACCGCGAAGTGTAACCTGCAGCTCGTCACGCCCACCATCGAATGGGAAACGGATGGGCTCCCTAGCAATATTGGCAAATGGCAGCTGGGCCATGACGCGCGGGGGTTTAGGCGCGGTTGGCGTGACCACACTTTGTGGCGGCATGCGACGCATGAAGCAAGAACGCCGTACTCCCCGGGTATTATTGATGGACAAAAAGTAGAATATGAGTCTCAACGTTCCCTATGGGTCTCAATATTCCATATGAGTCTCAATATTTTCCAGGACAGCGTGCGCTGGAGTCCCGACAGATGGTGCTTAAAGTATCAGGCAGGTATGAAAGCTACGTATCTATGATTTGCATTCCGTGAAGTTGCTGAAAAGCTATGGCTATTGAAAGTGCGGTAAAGAACGGCGGTTATCATCGGAAATTTTGTCAGCGACTCACCTAGAGCGTCTCATAACGACCCTTCTTCAGCCAGGCTTTCTGCCGCCCATAGAGCAAGCTTGTGAACCTCGCCGTCCGGATGACAAACGTCGCAGAGCACCTGGTTGGGTATCTGCTTGCACTCCTTTGCAAGTGCTTTTCCGTCCATGTACTCCATCGCCTGATAGACCTTGCACCTGTCACTGTACAGTAGCTGACCTAGCTGCCAACGCATGTTAACGTCTGAGCGATGACTTGGGGATAACGGTCCGGCTCTCACGGCACTGGTGGTAAAGAATGCGTGAGACTCCGTTCCATCCCTACCAGCTCTCCCGACCGCCTGTAACACGGACATAAGGCTGTACTTCGGGGTGTGGATAACGACGAATCGGACGTTGGGTTTATCAACTCCCACTCCGAACGCGGAAGTGCACGCCATCATCTTGCTCTCTCCATTTTCCCACAGTTGCATGTTGAACTCCTTCCCGCTGTTGCCCTTGGGAAGTTTGCTGTGAAAGACTGGGCACTGATTTTTAGCAGAAAAATGTTCTGCTTCGTCACATGAGTTGAAAAATATGAGCATCCTTTCCCACTCCTTCAGCCGTTTTGCAAGGGCACGAACCAAGCTTCGTAACCCCGTCTCTCCGTTCACAGAAATGCTGTGCATTCCAATCTCCTGCCGGTTCGTGGGTGATCGAATCAAAGCGGTGTTCTCTGGCTTCATATTGTATAGATCCAGTAGCTTCTGTTGGAGGACAGGGGGGGCCGTGGCAGAGAGCAGATACAGCTGCATTTCTTGATCAGAAGCCCAACGTGCAAGCCTTTTCCAGCTTGCCTCACGATCTGGCGGGCAAGAGAGCACATCGTGGTGTTCATCAATGAACATAGCCGTGAATTTCGGGACGCCCTCCATGGCCAACGTGCTACATAATAATGGGTGACCATTTCCTCCAGCTGGAAAGACGGCCAATGAAAGGCGCTCACCTGCGAAACTTTTGGCATCCGACATGCTCAACCTGAACAAAGAGAATTTGAACATCATGGGCAATGTCCCCAGCCCCATACTCGACTGCGTGAAGGCCATGCCTTTGCGCGAGCTCGCATTGCTGGTTCAGGAGCACCGTGAAAGGACAAACAACGATGAATCGCGCCGCTGGATCAAGGAGAGGAGGTATGAGCCACAGCATGCTTTTGCCTCCGCCTGTCCGCATGGTTATTAAACCATCCTGTCGCTTTCGCATTATCAAGAGAATGGCCTCCATTTGCGACAAGCTCTTCTCGCACGCATTCGGGATCTGTAGCAGCTTTTGAAAAGCACATCGGATGTTTTCCCGGTGCAAATCATCTTCGCTTCGGTCACGATGCAGAATGTTCTCCACCAGGACGTTCTCAGCCAGGGCGTTCTCCGCCACATACCCTGACCGGTTGGAAGTCAGCGAAGATGGGTGGAATGCTGGGATGCGATCCACTTCGCCCTCATCATTCTGCATCAGAAACATGTTTTTCTCACCGTCGACCTCATGATGCCGCATCCTCTTTTTTGGGCGTGGGATAATTACACCCTCCTTGGTGACACTTTCGTGTATGGCAGCTCTCTTTCGCTGCCAAGAGCATTGCACCGGGGAGATACCATAGGGTGTGGAGGGGTCAAATGGATCCTCAGTAGTGAGGGATGAAGGCGGAGTCCCTAAGGCGTCGGTATCGCTGTCTAAGTGAAGGGGCGTCCTGGATTCCTCCGACGAGCTTTCATTTGCAACAAGGGATGGCGTCCCTGCACCGGCTGCCTCTGACCCTCCAGCCGCGGTGTCAAGAGGAGGCGCCTCTCTCAGGTTCTCGAGCTTCTTGATGTTTGCTGCAGTCAGGCCGATGGCCGCCAGCTTGCTCATGACTGCGTCCGCGAGTATGTCGGAGACCTGGAGAGCGAACTCCCTTGCATCTTGGTGGTTCTTGGATACGGGTATTGTTCCCTTGGCACGCACGGTCTCGGGGGGGTTTTGAGGTCCCATGCCAAGGAGGCTGGACCACTCTTTGGCCAACCAGCGATGCTGAGCCACGCTACTGTTGGAGAGGCGGGGGAGTGCACCGTGAACAATCGCATAATGGGAAAGATCCACTTCAGTGGAGTGATCGGCAGCCTCAGCGAGGAGGTCGTCGGCACAAATAGGAAACGTCTCGTTCGGAGAAATAAACTCCCGCCCAAGAGTGATCATCCCTTGACGGAAATCGCTTGCGCCCCAGGCGCATTGAAAAAGTTCTTGATTACGCCTTTTCACGGTATCATAAAATGCCTCCACTGTGATTCTGCCACCTTTTTCGACGCAAAGATAACTGAGAGTAGCGAAGGTCAGGCTTTCAACCAAAAATGGCTGACTCGAATGTGATGCTTACGTGCGGTACAATGAGCGTGACTCCTCACCATAGATCACCCCCGCGAGGATAGCCTGAGCTTCCCTCTGCCCGCTACTCAACAGCACCAGCAAAAGGTCCCGAAGCGGCTCGGCTAAGAATGCGGGGATGCAGTTGTCCCTCCCCTTCATGTTGGTGGTTTTGCTGTATCTGCCCAACAGCAAGGCCTCTTTTCCCTGAAAGATTAGGTTGCGAGGCCTGTCTGCATTGCGTAGCTGGATCTGCAGGAACTGGCTGACGCGAGTGGACAGCTGCGTGCCAATGAAAAGTGCATAGATCACATGCCCCCACATCCTGTCCGAACGATGGAGGAACTCCTTGATCGCTATCTCGTCCCAATTCCAACGGCCATCTCTGGAGAGTGAACCAAGCTTCCAATTTTGAACCGACGACAAAAAGAATGCGTGCTTGCGACTGCCAAATGGGGCTTCTTCTAGGAAAGAATAGCCTCTGTTCGTCTTGCCGAGATCATCCGCAATATGCGACTCTGACATGATGGGCCAATCGTCTTGTTGACTGAGATACAGGAACATAGACTTCGCGTCCTGGATTAATCGTGCCATCCCGCTTCGTAGGCGGTGAAGGTACAGCGCCTCTGTTCCAATGGAAATCCATGCCCGATCGGGGTCAACAAACACATTGGGGTCCTGCACCTGGGAATACGCCAGTGCAGATGCCACTTGTTGAAGCTCCCACACCATGTTGAATGTTGTAGGACTGCCCAGCTTCAGCGCCAAATCATGCCGCCGACCAACACGGCTGGCACAGGAGGGGTGCCGACATCAGCAACGCTCTCACATTAATAACCCATCCACTCACTCAATGGCGTCGTCCATCTCGTCCCTTGGATCCTCACAGGAAAGAGCTTCATACAACGTTACAATTCTGCAGAAATATTTGAGCTTCGCGAGCAGCGGTGTGAGACTGGGCGCCTCCATGAATGACCCGTCATCCCGCAGAGCCATTAGCCAGATGAAACGCCGGATGGGATTGTCCCAGGCCCCTTGTCTCTTTGATTCTGGGATATACACCAGTGACCAGCAAAACGTCTGGTATGCTAGGATCGCCCCAATCTTGCTATCCTCCGACTGCTCTGCTGCGTCCTTCACCAGTTGTTCTATGAGCGAACACAACTTCTCCCGTTGAGTCTCAGTGTACACGAACGCCATTTTGAATTCGTGACCCTGTTGCTTTCGCACCATTGCCCTAATCATTTGCACAAAAACTGCCAGGTAATTGTCGTTGTCGCCAGAGAGAAAGCGGAAATATTTCGACCTGCATTTGGAGAAGCATTCAGCACGTGCTACATTCTGCGCAAAACAAAGCACATACTGCTCCGCTGAAAACCCTGGGCCATTTAACAACACCTTCGCAACGGTGAAAGCATGGGGTGTTTCCTGCAAGCGTGTCTTCGCGCGCCCGTGGTGCTCCCTCACGACCTTGTCGAGAGAATTCATTATTCCCCCATGCTCAGCCGGCGAGTGTTTCTGCTTAATGCTCCAGGCAGCCTTTCTCTGCCCGGCATCCTTCCGAATCTCCACATGAAACTCATCCCACATCGTGATCTTCAGAAGTGGCGGTCGATCGCGGTCAGAACTCGTCGCCAGGACAGGGTCGCCCTTTACCAAGGGCAAGAACTGGAGGCGGAGGTAGTCTCGCATGTCAAGGTCACTCTCTGCGGTTGCATTGACGTCCACCTCGAAATATTGCCGGCCGACTCCTTGAAAGATGGTTTGGACCATCGTTTCCTGACGGTCCGTGTCGTGGGCCAGTCCTTGGCCATGTTCCATCCTGGCGTGCTTTAGCAATGTTTGGAAATCCCGAACGCTATATCTGCAGTTAAGCGGATCTGCCCTGCAACTATATCCTGGCACAGGAGCAGCGAGCCCTCTCACCGGGGGCCCGCCTGCCTGGGGAATGGGTGCTTGCTCGGCCCGTTCACAAACTCTGCGTTCCTTGCAGAATGTTTTGAATGCCTCTTGTTCTTTTCTACTTGCAGTAATACCGTGCTGATTCTTCACATGGCCCAGTGCAGCATCAGAGAAAATACCAACCCTACATTGCCGGCAGATAAGCACCAATAGCTTCGAGTGCATGTATAAACCGAGCTGATCCAGGATCTCCCCACATATCACGCTGTTCTCTTCAGGAACGATTTTGATAACCCTTCGCTTGCCTTTGCGCGGCTAAGATCAATGCTCTAAACGCGTGCTCAATAAGCTTACCTTTACTGCCTATGCTCTCCTCCCCCTCAGAAGACTTCTCATCTCCTTCAGACCTGTGGATAGGGTCCTCTGGGTGACGGAACCCTAGGCAGATACCTGTCAGCTGTTCCTTCCATAGTTTACCAGGATCTCACCTGCGTTCCCTTGATTAGCGAAAAGCGCCAAGCCTTCGCTAATTGCACCAGGAGTACCTGGATGCGATTCTTCTGCTGGCTGTTTTCCTGAGAGATGGAGAGGGCATGGCGTTCGACTTCGCGTCCATTTCAAGAATCGCGGGCTACACTCACCTCCCGCCTTTTTTGGTATTGAACAACAGGCAACAGATTCTGCCACCTCTGCAGCCGAAGAATTACTTCGGCAGGTGGAAACTGCTGAGAAGGGCACCGATCAGAACCCATTTTTCCGGTAGAGGACGCGCACTCACCGCTTTCTGGCAGGCCAAGGCGGACCCGCGGCATGCCCTCAGATGTGATTCTGGGCGCCGTGGGTGGTGGTGCCTTGCTCCCACCACAATCTCGCCCAGAAGTCTCCGCCGTCTTGCTCTCTGGGAGACGAATGAGTGACCCGATTTAGAGCGAATGCAAGAGGTAATGTGCCTTACTCCCGGACGATGCAAAAGACGGTTGCTGCATGCAGATGCTGCGTTGGGATGAACCCATTGTCGATGACGACGGCGCTGATGACTCGCCCGTGATTCCGTGCGCCGCCTTCACATGTTTCGCGAACGTTTGCCTACTAGTATAGGAACGCCTGCACTGAGCGACAGGACAGTAAACCCTGTCACCCTCCCTTTTGACGACATAGTCATTTCCATCCACAGTGACCGGGGGGATTTTAGAGTGCTGACTCCAGTGGTGATGGCTGCGGTCGGCGGCATTTTTGAATATTTTTTCGCAGTCAGAACAAGGAAAGGACATGGCAAGAGCAAGTGAGACGCTCCGTCAAAATTTGGGTACAAGCCTCTCCCTCCTTTATGTATCTAGACCAATATTTTACACTCAGATTACACACCGAGCTGCCATAAGCTGAGGAGACCACCGGACGGCCAGTCCAGCATGCGATCTCAGCTCCACGCAAGATTTCATGAATCCTCGGCGAATCGCCAAGAATCGGCGCTAGGGGAATGTGCAGGAAAGTGATGCCGTCCTGAGGGCGAAGATCGAGGCGGGGACTGTCCATCTTAATGCCGGAACATAGATGATAAGCCAGGGTTGCGCGGCAGGGAAAACGGGGGGACCATCTCCGTCGCAACGCAAGCAAGCTGCAAAGAGCAGCAGAGAATAGGCAGTGACGACATACGTCTGCCTTGGCTCTTTCCTTGTCCTCGCTTAGCCAAGTCAGGTCCCCGCGGACCAGTCTGAATTGTCGCCATGAGATTCGTTCAAGCTCCGCGTCCAGTTTGTAACTCACCCTCGCTTAGAAACCGGAGCGCGCCTGATTGAGTGATTAGGGCGCTGCTTGGGGAGCGGCTACAGGATGATGGGAAAAACCTTATCCCATGGGGAAAGCTAAAAGTATCCCTTCCGACTCAGGAGGAAGCTCCCGATTCAGCAGGTTAACGAGCATTCCTTTTGATGCCTGCGATCGAATACCTGCCCTCCGGGGTGTAGTTGTCTCGAACCAAGGATTTTCGCAGTCGCTTCCCTGCTGCAGAGGGGTTAGCATCCGACACAGGCAGAATCCAAACATCCAAACTCATTACCATCCATCTTGAATCTCACCAGAACGAGGCAGAGGAAAACTTGGATGATGGGAGGTTAGATCCCGAGGTGGCAAGCGATGCAAGGCAAGGAGCGAGGGGAGAAGGACGCGAAGGATAATGACGCATCTTCATTTCTCCATCAGAGCAACACGGCCATAAAATAGATCGCATCAGGTCCAGCTGTAAAGCCCTCGTTTACTACACTACAGACTATATCACGAGGAGCGACATGCAGATCCGCATTGGCATACAGGCATTGCAGGCGGTATCAAGAGTCGTACAGAAACGTGAAGTTCAAAGATGACGCCATCTCCAGTGAAGAGTATCACAACTGCATTTTGGTTACAAGAGAGGTTAATTCCATTTTTATTATTATGAGAGCCAACGCATCCAGCAGGGTATAAGCTGCCTCGTTGCTTCCGGGGTCTGCACCTGCGGGGAGCTCAGTAAGTCAGAGTCAGGAGGCGACGTTGAGGATGAAGATACTCAAGAGGATCGTGATAAAGTTGTCCCAGAAGTTGATGAAAATGTTCCACATGATGGTGAAGGTATTCAAGACTGCGATGAAACAGTCTTCAATGTCTCAGAGGGCAATATGCAGCTTTTGTCAGCGGCAAGGTAGACTACAGGGCTAGTATGCCAATAACTTACAACTGTAAGGAATTCAGGTTCCATGCAGCGACGAAATCCCATTTCAAACCCACTCCATTTCACTAGGCTGGTGCCGCGTCAAGGTGCCATTGGTAGGGGTGAACTGGTGCATAGCACTCAACCGTCGAGTGGGGCCGTGAATGAGTAACGTGAACCCCGCATCGCATACTAGTGCGTCACGGTGGCTCAGTATTCCCACAAGGGCCATGGTCCAAGTGGCGTGCGCTTCCACGCGCGTCGCTCTCCACACTAACCAGTCTGCACAAGGCTCTTTTTTGATAACCGCCCTCCTCTGTTCACTGCCACCTGTGGAGAGGGGTAGCCTACGCAGATGCCATTTCAACAGCCGTGTTTGCACCATAACCGCGCAAGGGGCCAGGGAAGCGACGCTGAGCTTGCCCTGCCGCCTTGGGTGAACGGAGGAGGACAGCGTGCCGGCTCCTAACGGTGGCAGCGGAGCCTTTCGCTAGCATAGAGCACCATGGCATAGCACAAGATTTGAATCCATGGCTGAATGTTAGGATTTTCCACTCGGGTCCTATGTTACCGGGGTCCGCTAATAGGAGGTCGTATATGTTGTATATGTATTACTAGCGTTTACGATTGTTTCTTTCCCAGTCTTGATATTCCTATTCCTCCTCTTCGTCTCTCCGAGTTCGTCTGGCCGAGATCTTAGTGCAAAAGTGATATTTTGGGTCATTAGGATAGCAGGATCCTAACACTGAGGGTGTCGGGCACGGTGGTGACAAGATAACGGAGGTTTTTACGTTGTCTCCTGCTTCAAATACTATGACGCTTTCTTTCGTGCCGTGCTAGTGCTGATCCGGTGGGCCAGGGTCGGCCCTTCCGGATAGCGACGCGGCAAATACCTGCAGCACACGCTCCGATGACTCGGTCCGTGCATCAGTAGCGAACTTAAGTGGCAAGCAGCTGATCTCGGAGAAGTGGCGCCTAGTCTCAGATCTGAGATGTGACATATTGTTGAGATAGCCAGGGTCACTCCTAGGAAGCTCGGGTGACATTCTCTACTTTGAATGGGCACTTACCATATAGATCGCATGGTATTCTAAATTTGGGAGGTCATTGTACTAGTTGGTGGAAGCACGTGATCAGAGGGCGAGTCACTATTTAAGAAGTCGCCGCTTGGAAAGTCGGAGTTGTAAATTCCCGCAACATGGCGAAGGTAAAAAGAACCACACCTGCAGGCATCCGATGTCGGTGTTGGGTATATGGTGACAATGTTAAAAATACGTTTACCGTCATCATCGGGGAATCGCAAACGGTCTCGAACCTCAAGGAACTCATAAGGTCAAAGATTTGCGAATTCGAGAATGTTCCTGCAAAAGATCTCATCCTCCACGCCGTTCAATGTTTATCATCGCCCCTTTCGGAGGATGCGCAGCTCGACGCTCAAACTAAAATAAAGAAAAAAAAAAAGAATCTAGAGAATTTCCCAAATCTTATGATCGTCGTCGATGCACCTAGGCCAAGTGGGTACTCGTAAAATTACGTTGCACGCGCTAACATTGCTGTCCAGTTACTCTTTACTACTGGGTGTATGGTGACCTGCATAGTCAAACCCGCTCTGTCCAAGCTTTCCCAAAAGACACGATCGACCTGCTGAGAAATACCATAATTTCCAAAGACACAGACCTCGAAACCAGTTTCGAAGGGACGTTATCTTGTACAAATTTACTCCTCCGGTCCCTGTACACAAAGAGGATAAACTTTCAGACGTGCTCAAGTCCGTCAAACTCTCTCATCTGAATCCTTTTCGGGGTGGATACCTTGTGTCAGACGCTTTCGCGCCATTCGATCCGGAGAGCGCGCTTCATTTTGTAGTTGTCGGTATGTACCTTTTGTAATCCAAATGCTCCAACTTAGGGCGTTTCAGATGTGTCAAAGCCCATCCCTGTTGAATGTTGGATTCGGGGGTCAGACAATCTTGACTCATTCGAAGTCATGATTAACATGAAAAACAACGTCAATGGCCTGAAGAACCAAATCATGCACAGCAATCACCTCAATACTTCTGCCAAGCGGTTCGATCTATTCAAGATTTCAGATCATCATATAGATGATCTCGCCGAGATCCTTGGTGATACAGAATCTGGTACTCGCCTGTGTGGACCGGGGTTGTTGACGGTCTTCGAAGACATGGCTCTTTCTGAGCCGCTCTACGTTGTCATTGGGCCCAACGAAAGTAAGCTTGACCAAGATAACCTTGACTTGTACTCACATGTCCGAAAGAACCATCGAAAGGCCCTCCATCGAACTACCACCCCCCTAAAGTGGAACATCCGGTCGCGGTTACACGTAAAACCATCTTGAATCTCATCCCAAGCCGGAGGCCGTCTCGCTCTGGATCCCCAGGTTCATTCCGATCTCGACAGCGGTCACCACATGCTATACCCTGCGGTCGTCCTGTCACCGTAGAGGAAACCATCCCTCCATCTTTACTACACCCTATATTTGGTCGCTTTGTCGATGAATGTCAGAATATCATACCAACATGCGGGGATAATGAATTCGCTGAGGAAGTTGCGAGAGTTATGTCAGACCTGTATGACAACGAAGTTCAGCGCGTTCGCACAGTTGTCGAAGTATTCACCAGATATGGCATTCCGTTCGACTTAGCAGACAAAACCCCGTATCCGATGGACGCAGCCCTCAGTGTCAACAATCATCACTATGTGATTGCTGAATATAAGAATGAAGCCGGGAGTACGTCGACAGAACCATCTTTTCAAGCCATCGGATACTACGAGGAGTGTACGAGAGACACAGCTCTCACATACTACGAGTCACCACTGCCATGCATCCTGGTGGTTATTTTTGGTTGGTCCCTCACTTCTGAAGTCTATTCGAATTTTGAGCGCTTTTCTCTAGGGCCCTATATTGAGTTTTCTGCTGCCGTATGGAATACCCGTCCCTCGATACGGCCCCTCGCCGATCCTATTTCGTTTAAATTTTACTCCAGCGACACGCACATCCAACCCTCCGTAGCACGTCGTCTAGCTGCTTTTCGCAGAGCTACCGTACGCTTAAAGGAGTACTATGAAGAGCTGCAAGCAACGCGCGGAAATCTTCCTGCGGATCAAGCACAGTTGTTTCCATACCCAACGAGCTACAAGTCTGGTAACACCAAGAGAACATTCCAGTACGTAAAACAGCTGAACTCAGACAAGCTTGTCTTCGAAGGAAGAGACGGCGACAAGAAGATATTCGTCAAGTTTACGAAGTCTTACTCACCCACGGTCCACAAATTCTTTGAAACCCAGCAATGTGCTCCGACCTTACAAGGAATGAACAAGCTCCCAGGTGGCTGGTACATGGTGATCATGGATCTGCTTGAAGGGTATACAATGCTACACGATTGCAAGCCATACTCCCCCTCCCTTTTGCAGGACATAGCAAATATATTCAACAAGCTGCACGCATCTCGCTATGTTCACGGCGATGTCCGGGATACAAACATCATGGTGTTGAAAGACGAGAGGAAGTTCATGATCGTAGACTTCGACTGGGCAGGGACAATCGGGGAGGTGCGATACCCAGCGGGCATAAATTTCAAAAATATAGCCAGGCCACTTGGCGCTCGTGATGGGAGATTGATCAAGGCCGTCCATGACACATTCATGATTTGCCAACTGCAGGGGCGGCCTGTAGACTGGGAGGAGGACGGGGAAGGGGAAGTTCAGGGTCAGGACTGTCCGGAATACTGTCTGGAAGATTGTCTGAAAGGCGGGTCAGAAGACAAGGTCGGCAGGGGGTAGCACTCTGGAACCCGCAACCATTGATGCCATTGGTGTTATATGTGCTATTTTCATCACATGACGACAAGATATACCAAAGCTCTCCGGGTAGCACACCTATGGAAAGCCGGACAACCGTGCTCAATATCGAAGCAAGGCGGCAGAGTGTTCGTAGTGATTTATAACTCCGCGGTACAACCCTCTGTCACCATCTCAGTACTTCGGCCGATCGTAGCAAGTAAATTAGTTGAGTCGTTGTACCGTCGGTAGTATACAACAAAAGTCTGTTTATCATTCATATGCGATACATACATTCGTCGATAATACCAAGAAAAATACCAAGATTGTATAAGAGTCACGTAGCAAGAGAATTTAGACTTGCACTAGTCGACTACTGGTATCACACTGGCAGGATCGGGGACCTTCTCTTTGCCCTTGCCTTGTTTGAAGGGCGATAGTTTGAATCCCAGCCACTTGCAGAAGTCATTGCAAATGTGTTCATCCGGAAACAGCTCCACAGCCCTCTCTAAACTCCCTTCGCAAAAGAGACCGGCTCCAATCGAGTTAAATTAATGTAGTTATTCCCCAAAAGCCCCATGGAATTAAAGCAGCACATACGCATCGGTAAGGATTTGAGGGTCAGTAAAAAGCACCTTGTGAATGTGGATGAGCACGGGTAGGAGATTTATAAAAACACCTTGGTAGTCAGAAATATATGCCAAACCGCGGGGTTTGACGTATTGGACATGCTGGATGAATGCAAGAAACTGCGCAACGTTGTAGCCGATCTCGTCAGGCATTGGAAGAGGGACGGAGTTGGTTGTGCTCGCCACGACGAATTTAGGGAGGTTTGATGATGACGTTCTCGCACTGCTGGGTTCAAGACAGCACACACAGCGACGCTCCTTCTTTCGACACTTACACGGACTGGCATTGGATCCAAGCACCGCGTTTTTTCAACATTTGCACAGCAGAATTGGCGATAGGCCGATGTGCATCCTCGCCATGTGAGGCACCTTTCAGGTCATCAACAGAAACGGAAGACAAAATTTGAGCATCGCGTTCGAAAGATTGTCGTTGAAGTTGTACACGTGCAGAGCTAAGCGCTTGTCGACGCTGATGAATGTATCCTGCATTTTCCTGATCGACTAATCCACCGCCAGAGGTTTGTCGTACCGTCGCCATGACCTCCGACGGTACGCCGTCCACGGGCAAACGATTGAGTCCTTCCACATTGATTTCAATCTGACGATAATATAGGCTATGCTCTTTCAGCCATTCTAATG